>JAQGDG010000160.1:0-293980 GCA_029844215.1 Przewalskia tangutica
AGCAAGTGTAAGGACAAGATTAAGCCAAGTGCACCCTAAACCCTACTCCACAAAACATGGCACAAAACAATGCACAAAACAAGGCCAAAACAAGGCCAAAACAAGGAGCCAATAGGCCATAGAAACGTGACCCAATCGGCCAACCCAAACGCCCACTTGAGGGTGACAAGTGTCACCCTCCCGTTGGTCCAAAACATTTCGTCTCTCGGAAAAATTCGCAAAAATACTAAATGACATAGCCGGAATTTTCCCAACGTAAGCTGTGGAAACGTTTCGTCGGAAAACGACTCTATTCGGCACTTGTGCCCAAATTTCTGTTATACCCCGTATTTCCAGAGTATGTACGTAAGGACGTACGTAGTAATTTGAACTTGTGATTTAGGCTTGGCCGAATTCTTTTTGTTCACAACACCCGATTTGAGTCGTTTTCGGCTAAACGCTTCCACACTTTCGTAGGGTAATTTCGGCTATGTCATTTTTAATTTTTGGATTTTTCCGAGAGGCGAAACATTTTGGATCAACGGGAGGTGACATGTGTCACCTCACATTGGAAGCGCGGCGCAACCTCGCCGGTGGGCTACTTTATGGCCTTGATTTGTGCCTTGTTTTGTGCCTTGTTTTGTGGAGTGTTTTGGAGTAGGGTTAGGGTGCACATGGCTTGATCTTGGCCCTACACTTGCTATGCACTTGGCAAGATCTTGGCCATTGGTTGGCCTTGGCGTGCTATAAATACCCTCTCCCTTTGATGAATTCTTCATCCTTTCCACAAATCTTCTAAGTGTTAAAATCCTCCCTCTCCTCTTGTTGACTCTCGTCCAAGAGCCCTCTCCCCTTTGAAAGGCCCCCTGGCCGAGCCTCTCCCCTCTCCTAGTAGTGGCGTGGGTACCCCTAAGCCTAGTTGCTTCGTATAATACCCTTTGTGGTGTAGAAATACTCTCAAAGTATTGTTATAATGCCCAAATTACCTTAGCAGTATACCTTGTAGTATTCTAAGGTTATACCTATCTGAAAAGCTTGAATACTATTATACTTCCCATCGATCACAAACCGAAACCCTAGGAAAATCTCCATAGTCCGTTGGAGTATTGTGTAGAATTTGGTTAGAACTTCTAAGGGTGGTTTAGAGCGGGTTGGAGCGCTCGGAGTTGGAGCTAAACGATTGCCCAGGATCGACTTTATACTTGGATAATTATGGGCTTATCGAGGTAAATATCTTGTCCCTCTATTGTAATTGGAAATTACATGATTGTTAGACTATAGTTGAAGTATAGTATATGTAACTGAGCGTTGTTGTCGCAATGTCTTTTGACTTAAGCCCAATAATAAGAAACCTTTCGAAAGAAAGAGTACCGAATCGTGTTTACATAGATCGTATTATAGTAGACTTGTGTAGCTTTTCTGTGGGGTAGAATTGTACCCGTTCGGGTTAGATGTGTAATATTTTAATCTGTCTCAATTGTTTTCCCTAAGGTTCCAGTTTGCCTAATTTTAATTACGCAAGTCTCTTTTTGAAAAGTTTCATAGTTCAATGTCTTAATCTCTTTTAAAACAATTGAGTAACATATGCCATAGGCGAGTAGGTTATTCTTGTTCATAATCAATATTATTAAGCAACCATGATCTAGAAAATGTAATATCATTTTGTCTCATCTTAGCTTCTATGCAGATGGAGGTTTCTACTGGTTTTAATAATACTTAATTATTCAATACATTTTCCTTTATTAACGCTGCAGTGGTTTGTCGATACACATTCTGATTTCCGAAATCAATAAAACATTATTCCTTCCAAAAAAAACCAAGTACTCATTACTCACGAATGAGGTTTCACACAAACATCCATATTAAGTCAAGTCTCTTAACTTCTAAACCATTAAACCATTCTTTTATCTCTCTTCAGGCGTTACACCTAACTTCTCATAAAGCTGGTATAACTTTTATGTTTTCAAACCAAGTATACACTTCTTTCAAAAAGGTTCCTTAATCTCTTAGAATACTTCAAGGTTCTTTTACAACAAGTCGGTTATAAGTCAAATCAGTTATCTTTTAAAAACCACAAAGCATTTCTCATTTACATAGAGTCATATAACCAACTTCCCATAAAGCCGTTATAACACTTTATGTTTAAAGACAATCAAATACATTTAACACACGTATGCGTCACCGACTACATAGTTATACACATATCATGCTAGAACAGATAGGAAGAGGTTCACATACCTCGCGACGAGTATCGACTAATAGCAAAACGCTCCAAGTACTCAAATGCCGCTACACTCTCGCCAAGCGGATCACCCACACGTAGTACTACAACCTATAGAGGCCACAAAGCGCCTATTAATATCTTTATATCTCAATGTAGAATATTCTACGTAAAATTCGAAGACCTCCCCGCAACACAGAAATCTCCTCCACTATCGAGGCCGGCTACCAAGCCAACGAGGGGTTAATATGTCTAACCGGACGTGTACAATTCTACTACGAATGCACACAAGTCTATCAGAATAACCCTATGTAATTACGATTCGCTTCATCTTTAAATTCAGCTTAAGTCGCAAGATATTGCTGTAAGTATTATTCAGCTTAAGTCAAAAGACATTGCCGCACAATTATAATGTTCAGTTCTATATAGTATACTTCAACTATATATTCCTACAATATGTAATTTCCAATTACAATAGAAGGCCAAGAGTGTTTACCTCGATAAGCCCAAAATTATCCGAGTTTATATGTAGATCCTGACAAGGTTTAGCTCCTACTCCGTGCGCTTGACCCGCTCCAACCAACCCTTAGAAGTTCTAACCAACTTCTACTTATAACTTCAACTACTGTGAAGATTTACTTAGGGTTTCATTTTTGTGAGTGAGGAAGTATAATAGTATTTTACGGGCTTTTGTATAAGTGTAACCTTGGGAATACTACAAGGTATTTGGGCAAGGTATTTGGGCATAACAACAATACTAGAGAGTATTTCTATACCACAAAGGGGTATTATACGAAGACAACTAGGCTAGGGGGTACCCACGGCAAAACACCACAAAGGGAGGGGTTTCGCCAAGGTTGGACGAGAACCACAAGAAGGAGGGAAGGATTTCAAGACTTAGGCAATTTTTGGATGAAGAAGTTCATCAAGTTAGAGGGTATTTATAGGTCAAGAAATGGCCAACCAATGGCCAAGATTCATCCAAGTGTTAGCAAGTGTAAGGCCAAGATCAAGCCGTGTGCTACCTTATCCATCTACCCAAAATATCCTACCTAACCCTTGACCACATTTTTTAGCACAAAAACGTGCCAAGTCGTCCTCTTTGCCGTCCCTAGTTTCCAATGTGAGGTGACACATGTCACCCTCCCGTTGGTCCAAAATGTTTAGTCTCTCGGAAAAATCCATAAAAATTATTAATGACATAGCCGGAATTTTCCTTCAAAGTCGGAAACGCTTTCGAAAAACGACTCGCTTTTGGTAGCTATGCACAAATTCAACCTATGCCTACTTTAAGGCTCAAATTGTATACGTCGCCTCACGATATACTCCGAAATACGGTATAACATTCTCCTCCTTAGAAACATTCGTCCCGAATGTTCCTTCTCAAACAGATAACGGTTCTTCTAACAAGTTGCCAACGCCACACCGCCACGAAATATCACACGCTCTTCCTTCCTTACTCGTCGGCCCTTCTCGACACTTGAACTCCTCTAGCATACGTATCACACTTGGCCATTGCTTTCCCCAAAACTTTGAGTCACCACCTCAAACTTGGTCATCTTACTAGCTTCAATCTCCCTTAAGGCCATTCCCGCCTTCACGATCCGCCTCGGGTCGAACATATCCACGAACTCATACGATGGTTATCTAATCATGGGCCTAGCACCGTGACCTACCACCGGGACCACCCGAGATGACCCCACTTTGAACCGGCCGGGTTGGCCTCAACATGGCCCCAACCCGACCCACTTACGCGTCAAGCTCTTGTTCCCGATCCGAACAATCTTACTATACAGTCATGAAAGCTACCACTTCCATTACACACTACCTGTGGACTTTATCACACAAAACGTTCTAGGCATAAAAATGCACTCCGACAAGGATCACTTGCAAAATCGTACTCAAGGCGGCCTTACATCTAAGGTCTCAACTGTAATATTCTAAGGTTCATCATTTTCTCACCTCAAGCTTACCCTTCTCACAACTGTGTTCTACATCACGCTTTAGCACAACGCTATCCGAACATAACACTAAACACATCATCACATCATCAATACATACAAAACTCTGTAGGTTAAGGATATACTCAAAATAGGCGATTCAGAGGACCGCTAAAATCGGGAACTTCCACCGCGACTTACCGTGGGGCCCGCCTGTATGAACATCCTGCTGACTATGGGAGGTGAAGAACCCGCAACCGATCCCGTAGTGCAGGTTATCCTACCAGCGCTACCACGGTCGGACAATTTCTCCCAAAATGGCCTCGCTGGCCGCATGTAAAACAAACTCCTGACTAGCACGACACTCCCACCGCGAGTCTACCACAATGTCACAACGAGGTAGGGGTGGCTTCACCGCTAACACCGCTTCTCTCGAAAATCTGAACCTGGAGCCTTGACCGCTCCCGAATACTGGATGCTCAATATTGTGGAGGACCACTCAGATCGGGCGAGGCGCATAACTAGTTCTGGCTGAGGCGGTCCGCCGAAAGTCACCAGGACCTCGCTTGCTCGCCTCTTCGCCGACCTTGGTTATTTCGCCGATTTCTCCGCCTCACCTCCAGTGCATAAGCTCGCATGCTGGCAATGTCCATGCCCACCAAGAGCTACACCAACAACTCTCGCTAGGTAATCATCGAGCCCTGTAACACATCGGTGCACTCGATCCTACATACTAGCTACCAACGCGGGGACGAACCTGGCCAATGAGTCGAACTCCACATTGTACTCCCGAACCGTACGCCCGTTCTGCCGAAACACCAAAAATCTGTCTGACCGAGCCCTCCTCATCCGCGAGGCAAGAAATGTGCAGAAAGGCCTCGAGAACTCGTCCCATAAAGCCGGAAGTCGCATGCTCTCCCGACAGCTCCCACGAATCAAACTGGGCCGATCAGCGGTATCACGCAACCGATGCGAACCTAGGACCACCGACTCGGTCTCCGATGCCTTGATCACTTCACGATCCACAGAATCGCCGGATGAACTCCTCGCGATCATCCTCGTGCCTCACCCATAAAACTCGCGTTACACTCGTAAAATCCCGTAATCTCAAATCGTCGCCGGGGTGAACTACGGTGCTACTCGATCTGAATCGCTGCGGCCCATTATCTCAAGTTCTGCCACAACCTCGCCATTAATCGCCATCTCTTGTAACCCATTCATCCGCCTACTGTAGGATGGAGGCTCGTGTATCGTGGTCTCGTGAGATCGCCACGCTTTACTCAGATCTTCCTTCACGCCGCTTTGCCCTTCTTCGCCCGGCTGCTCGCGAGGCATAATCGTAAAGGAAAGGAATACGCTGGAGGGTTCAACTCATCACACAACTCTAAGGCACGATCTCGTAATGAGAAGAATGGAAACCAATCCTAAATGTCCTATAGCCTCGACATAGATGTGGTGCACAACACACCGATAATCAAGACTCTACTAGACACGGTGCAGAGACACTTTCCGAGGACTAATCGCCTGATACCACTTTTGTCGACCGAACTGGGCCGTGGATCGTGCCTTACCCCGCACCCTAGTGATACAACATCGAGAAAATCGTGGAAATAAAACATGAACATGAAATAAGAGATATTATAAGTAAACAGTCAACCAAAATAGTTGCCTTCTCGTAAATATATACAAACCACGAGCTTTAATCCTTTTTACAACCTCCGCCACAACGATTACATGCACTTAAGATTTACAACAACTATGACGGACGTGGCCCCGCCATACCCAGAATGTACAAGAACCTACAACTCGGGGAACACATACCAAAGATAAGCCTCCAAGGAACGGAGCTTCCCAAAACGCTGAAATGAGATCCTAAACGCGGATCGGCGGTAGATGTACTCCTACTGCGGATGAACGCACCTCAAGAGGTCGATAACAGTACCAAGTATGTGAAATCAGAAATATCAGAATGAAATCATAATAGTCTATAAAAGCGAGGAGAGGTATGATAACCAAACTACAAGATACACACATATGATTATATCAATTCGTGGTCTCATGCCCACAACATCAATCCTGCGTGAGTACCTCCTCACTACGGCGATGCCATGATATGATAACAACAAGACAACAATCCAAATGGGAGCATACCCGTGCGCTACGATCGTGTCGGTATGTCCAAAGGAACAAATAAGACAACATTCCAAATGGAAGCATACCCGCGCGCTACGCCTCGCGGTCGGCGTGTCCAAAGTGGAAACAATAAGACAAGATTCCAAATGGAAGCATACCCGCGCGCGCACGATCGTGTCGTGATGTCCAAAGGGAGCAAATAAGACAACATTCCAAATGGAAGCATACCCGCGCTTACGATCGTGTCGCGTGTCCAAAGGGAAACAATAAGACAAAAAGGCGGTAATCAAAGTGGAAGCATACCCGCGCGCACGATCGTGTCGAGATGTCCAAAGTGATTTAACAAAAGTAACACTATCAGCGAACGCATCTGCGGAATTTCTCCACACGCCAAGACGCCCAAGTAAGTTCTTAACAAGTCAACCGACCTTCCATCGAGAGACGCGGTAGTATAGAAACACAATCTTTGCACAACAAAGGCTATCACAACAAGCATAGGCAAGTTTCACAACAACAAGCATAGGCAAGTTTCACAACTCAAAGTACTTTCATTTTATGCCAAAGTCCGGGTTTTAACCCTAAAGTACTACGCACGTTAAATTCCTTTTAAAGAGATTTATTCCTTTTATGTAAAAGTCACCCGATACCCGTAGTATAAAAATAGAGTGACTTATATCTTTTAAGTAAACCAAAACAACTTCCATACTTTCTTTTTTTTTTTTAAAGTCAAGTTACCACGTTAAAACCAATGATAAAACCTTTCTTTTGTTTTCATAAGGTCGTTATAACCAACTTCCCATAAAGCTGTTATAACACCTTATGCTTTAAACCATTTTAAGACAACACAATGCCTTTCTTTTCCCTAAGGTTCCAGGTTGCCTAATTTTAATTACGCAAGCCTTTTTGAAAAGTTTCATAGTTCAATGTCTTAATCTCTTTTAAAACAATTGAGTAACATATGTCATAAAGTAGTAGGTTATTCTTGTTCATAATCAATATTATTAAGCGACCATGATCTAGAAAATGTAATATCATTTTGTCTCATCTTAGCTTCTATGCGGATGGAGGTTTCTACGGTTTTAATAATACTTAATTATTCAATACATTTTCCTTTATTAACGCCGCAGTTGGTTTGTCGATACACATTCGATTTCCAAATCAAGAAACATTATTCCTTCCAAAAACCAAGTACTCATTACTCACGAATGAGGTTTCACACAAACATCCATATTAAGTCAAGTCTCTTAACTTCTAAACCATTAAACCATTCTTTTTATCTCTCTTGGCGTTACACCTAACTTCTCATAAAGTGGTATAACTTTTATGTTTTCAAACCAAGTATACACTTCTTTCAAAAAGGTTCTTAATCTCTTAAGAATACTTCAAGGTTCTTTTACAACAAGTCGGTTATAAGTCAAATCGCTTATCTTTTAAAACCACAAAGCATTTCTCATTTACATGAAGTCATTATAACCAACTTCCCATAAAGCCGTTATAACACTTTATGTTTAAAGACAATCAAATACATTTAACACGTATGACGCTCACCGCATTACATAGTTATACACATATCATGCTAGAACAGATAGGAAGAGGTTCACATACCTCGCGACGAGTATCGACTAATAGCAAACGCTCCAAGTACCTCAAACGAGCGCTCGCACACTCTCGCCAAGCGGATCACTCCACACGTAGTACTACAACCTATAGAGGCCACAAAGCGCCTATTAATATCTTTAGATCTCAATGTAGAATATTCTACGTAAAATTCGCAAAGACCTCCCGCAACAACAGCAAATCTCCTCCACTATCGGTGCCGCTACCAAGCCAACCAGGGGTTAACATGTCTAACCTGACGTGTACAATTCTACTACACAAGAATGCTACACAAGTCTCAGAATACACCATGTAATTACAGATTCTCATCTTTAAATTCAGCTTAAGTCGCAAGACATTGCTGTAAGTATTATTCAGCTTAAGTCAAAAGACATTGCCGCACAATTATAATGTTGATTCTATATATAGTATACTTCAACTATATATTCCTACAATATGTAATTTCCAATTACAATAGAAGGTCAAGAGTGTTTACCTCGATAAGCCCAAAATTATCCGATTTTATATGTCGATCCTGAGCAAGGTTTAGCTCCTACTCCGCGCTTGACCGCTCCAACCAACCCTTAGAAGTTCTAACCAACTTCTACTTATAACTTCAACTACGGTGAAGATTTACTTAGGGTTTCATTTTTGTGGTGAGGAAGTATAATAGTATTTTCTGGCTTGTGTATAAGTGTAACCTTGGGAATACTACAAGGTATTTGGGACAAGGTATTTGGGCATAACAACAAAACTAGGAGAGTATTTCTATACCACAAAGGGGGGTATTATACGAAGACAACTAGGCTAGGGGGTATCCACGGCAAACACCACAAAGGGAGGGGTTTCGTCAAGGGTTGGGCGAGAACCACAAGAAGGAGGAAGGATTTCAAGACTTAGGCAATTTGGATGAAGAAGTTCATCAAGTTAGAGGGGTATTTATAGGTCAAGAAATGGCCAACCAATGGCCAAGATTCATCCAAGTGTTAGGCAAGTGTAAGGCCAAGATCAAGCCATGTGCTACCTTATCCATCTACCCAAAATATCCTACTAACCTCGACCACATTTTTAGCACAAAAACGTGCCCAAGTCGTCCTCTTTGCCGTCCCTAGCTTCCAATGTGAGGTGACACATGTCACCCTCCGTTGGTCCAAAATGTTTCGCCTCTGAAAAATCCGCAAAAATTATTAATGACATAGCCGGAATTTTCCCTTCGAAAGCTGTGGAAACGTTTCGTCGAAAAA
The DNA here is from genome assembly GCA_029844215.1 of Przewalskia tangutica. Classification (NCBI taxonomy): domain Eukaryota; kingdom Viridiplantae; phylum Streptophyta; class Magnoliopsida; order Solanales; family Solanaceae; genus Przewalskia; species Przewalskia tangutica. Next base: position 9,114 of record JAQGDG010000160.1, read on the forward strand.
CGACTCCTTTTGGTAGCTATGCACAAATTCGAACCTATGCCTACTTTAAGGCTCAAATTGTATCGTCGCCTCACGTATATACTGAAATACGGGTATAACATTCTCCCCTCCTTAGAAACATTCGTCCCGAATGTTCCTTCTCGAAACAGATAACGAAGTTCTTCTAACAAGTTGCCAACGCCACACCTGGCCACGAAATATCACACGTTCTCTTCCTTCCTTACTCGTGCCCTTCTCGGACACTTGAACTCCTCTAGCATCGTACCACACTTCGCCATTGCTTTCCCAAAACTTTGAGTCACCACTTCCAAACTTGGTCATCTTACTAGCTTCAATCTCCTTAAGGCCATTCCGGCCTTCACGATCCGCCTGGGTCGAACATATCCACGAACTCTTACGATGGTTATCTAATCATGGGCCTAGCACCCTCGTGACCCTACCACCTGGCGGGACCACCCAGAGATGACCCCACTTTGAAACCGGCCGCGGGTTGGCCCTCAACATGGCCCCAACCCGACCCACTTACGCATCAAGCTCTTGTTCCCGTCCGAACAATCTTATTTATACAGTCATGAAAGCTACCACTTCCATTACACACTACCTGGACTTTATCACACAAAACGTTCTAGGCATAAAATGCACTCAGACAAGGATCACTTGCAAAACTGGTACTCAAGACGCCTTACATCTAAGGTCTCAACTGTAATATTCTAAGGTTCATCATTTTCACCCTCAAGCTTACCCTTCACAACCGGGTTCTACATCACGTTTTAGCACAACGCTATCCGAACATAACACTAAACACATCATCACATCATCAATACATACAAAACTCTGTAGGTTAAGGATATACCGAAAATAGGCGGTCGGAGGACCGCTTAAAATCGGGAACTTCCACCGCGACCTCTACCGTGGCCCCGCCGTATGAACATCCTGCTCGACTATGGGAGGTGAAGAACCCGCAATCGATCCCGTAGTCAGGCTATCCTACCCGCTACCCACAGTGGACAATTTCTCCCAAAAGCCTCGCTGGCCGCATGTAAAACAAACTCCGGACTAGCACGACACTCCCACCGTGGAGTCTACCACAGCCGTCACAACGAGGTAGGGTGGCTTCACCGCTAACACCTCTGCTCTCTCAAAATCTGAACCTCGAGCCTTGACCGCTTCCCGAATACTCGATGCTCAATATTGTGGAGGACCACTGCAGATCGGGCGAGGCGCATAACTAGTCTGCTGTGGCGGTCCGCCGAAAGTCACCAGGACCTGCTGCTCGCCCTCTTCACGACCTTGGTTATTTCGTCGGTTTCTCCGACCTCGCCTCCAAGTGCATAAGCCTGCATGCGGGCAATGTCCATGCCCGGCTGAAGAGCTACACCCGAACAACTCTCTGTTAGGTAATCATCGAGCCTCAGTAACATATCGGCACTCGATCCTCCATACTAGCTACTAATGCGGGACGCATCGCCAATGAGTCGAACTCACATTGTACTCCGAACCGCACGCCTGCTGCCGCAACCCCAAAAATCACTGCCCGAGCCCTCTCATCCGCGAGGCAAGAAATGTGCAAGAAAGGCCTCAGAACTCGTCCATAAAGCCGGAAGTGCATGCTCTCCCGGCGGCTCCCACGAATCAAACGATCATTGCGGTATCACGCAACCGATGTGAACCTAGGACCACCGACTCGGTCTCCGATGCTTGATCACTCATGATCACAGAATCGCCGGATGAACTCCTGGATCATCCTCGTGCCTCGACCCATAAAACTGCAGCAAGGGTTACACTCGTAAAAATCCCGTAATCTCAAATGCGCTCGGGGTGAACTCACGGGTGCTCGGATCGAATCACTGCGTCCACTTTATCCTCAAGTTCGCCACAACTCGCCATTAATCGCCATCTCTCAGTAACCCATCTCATTCGCCTACCGTAGGATGGAGGCTCGTGTCTTGTGGTCTCGTAGAGATCGCCACGCTTCTACTCGTATCTTCCTTCACGCCGCTTCTTCTGCCCGGGTTGCCTTGCGCGAGGCATAATCGTAAAGGAAAGGAATACGTCGGAGGTTCAACTCATCACACAACTCTAAGGCACGATCTCGTAATGAGAAGAATGAAACCAATCTTAAATGTCCTATAGCCTCCGATTATAGATGGTGCACAACACACCGATAATCAAGACTCTACTAGACACGGCTCAGACACTTTCCGAGACTAAGCGCTCGATACCACTTTTGTCGGGACCGAACTGCCCGTGGATCGTGCCTTACCCCGGCACCCTAGTGATACAACATCGAGAAAATCAGCGGAAATAAAACATGAACATGAAATAAGAGATATTATAAGTAAACAGTCAACCAAACGGTTGCCTCTGCATAAATATATACAAACCTCGAATAGTTTAATCCTTTTACAACCCCGCCACAACAAGATTTCTGTACTCTAAGATTTACAACAACTATGACGGGACAGGGGCCGCCATACCTCAATGTACAAGAACCTACAACTCGGGGAACACATACCAAAAGATAAGCCTCCAAGGAACGGAGCTTCCCAAAACGCTGAAATGAGATCCTAAACGGATCGGACGGTAGATGTACTCCTACTGCGGCATGAACGCAGCCCGGCGAGGTCGACAACAGTACCAAGTATGTGAAATCAGAATAAATGAAATCATAATAGTCTATAAAAGGCGAGATGTATGATAACCAAACTACAAAGACACACACATATGATTATATCAATTCGTGGTCTCATGCCCACAACATCAATCCCGCCATGAGTACCTCCTCACTACCGGCAGCCATGATATGATAACAACAAGACAAGAATCCAAATGGGAGCATACCCGCGCTACGCGTCGTGTCGATATGTCCAAAGGGAACAAATAAGACAACATTCCAAATGGAAGCATACCCGCAGCGCATCGTGTCGGCATGTCCAAAGGAAACAATAAGACAGATTCCAAATGGAAGCATACCCGCGCGCTCGCATCGTCGGTATGTCCAAAGGGAGCAAATAAGACAACATTCCAAATGGAAGCATACCCGCGCGCCACGTCGTGTCGGTATGTCCAAAGGAGCAAATAAGACAACATTCCAAATGGAAGCATACCCGCGCATCGCGTCAAGATGTCCAAAGGGAAACAATAAGACAACAAGGCGGTAATCAAAGTGGAAGCATACCCGCAGCGCTACGCGTCGTGTCAAGATGTCCAAAGTGATTTAACAAAAGTAACACTATCAACCGTGAACGCACTGTGGAATTTCTCCGTCACCGCCGCGTCCAAGTAAGTTCTTAACAAGTCAACCGACCTCCATCGAGACGCGAGTATAGAAACACAATCTTTGCCCAACAAAGGCTATCACAACAAGCGTAGGCAAGTTTCACAACAACAAGCATAGCGAGTTTCACAACTCAAAGTACTTTCATTTTATGCCAAAGTCCGGTTTTAACCCTAAAGTACTACATACGTTAAATTCCTTTTAAAGAGATTTATTCCTTTTATGTAAAAGTCACCCGATACCAGTAGTATAAAAATAGAGTGACTTATATCTTTTAAGTAAACCAAAACAACTTCCATACTTTCTTTTTTTTAAAGTCAAGTTACCACGTTAAAACCAATGATAAAACCTTTCTTTTGTTTTCATAAGGTCGTTATAACCAACTTCCCATAAAGCCGTTATAACACCTTATGCTTTAAACCATTTAAGACAACACAATGCCTTCTTTTCCTAAGGTTCCAGTTTGCCTAATTTTAATTACGCAAGCCTCTTTTTGAAAAGTTTCATAGTTCAATGTCTTAATCTCTTTTAAAACAATTGAGTAACATATGCCATAAAGTAGAGTTATTCTTGTTCATAATCAATATTATTAAGCCATGATCTAGAAAATGTAATATCATTTTGTCTCATCTTAGCTTCATGCGGATGGAGGTTTCTCTGGTTTTAATAATACTTAATTATTCAATACATTTTCCTTTATTAACGCTGCAGTGGTTTGTCGATACACATTCTGATTTCCGAAATCAGTAAAAACATTATTCCTTCCAAAAAACCAAGTACTCATTACTCACGAATGAGGTTTCACACAAACATCCATATTAAGTCAAGTCTCTTAACTTCTAAACCATTAAACCATTCTTTTTATCTCTCTTAAGGCGTTACACCTAACTTCTCATAAAGCTGGTATAACTTTTATGTTTTCAAACCAAGTATACACTTCTTTCAAAAAGGTTCCTTAATCTCTTAGAATACTTCAAGGTTCTTTTACAACAAGTCGGTTATAAGTCAAATCAGTTATCTTTTAAAAACCACAAAGCATTTCTCATTTACATAGAGCTGTTATAACCAACTTCCCATAAAGTCGTTATAACACTTTATGTTTAAAGACAATCAAATACATTTAACACATGTACGTCTACCGTACTACATAGTTATACACATATCATGCTAGAACAGATAGGAAGAGGTTCACATACCTCGCGACGAGTATCGACTAATAGCAAAACGCTCAAGTACCTCAAACCGTCGCTCACTCTCGATCAAGCGATCACTCCACACGTAGTACTACAACCTATAGAGGCCACAAAGCGCCTATTAATATCTTTAGATCTCAATGTAGAATATTCTACGAAAATTCGCAGACCTCCCCGCAACAGCGTAAATCTCTCCACTATCGAGGCCGGCTACCAAGCCAACTGGGGTTAACATGTCTAACCGGACGTGTACAATTCTACTACGAATGCTACACAAGTGCATGTAATACAGTCTATGTAATTACTGATTCGATTCTCATCTTTAAATTCAGCTTAAGTCGCAAGACATTGCTGTAAGTATTATTCAGCTTAAGTCAAAAGACATTGCCGCACAATTATAATGTTCAGTTCTATATATAGTATACTTCAACTATATATTCCTACAATATGTAATTTCAATTACAATAGAAGGTCAAGAGTGTTTACCTCGATAAGCCCAAAATTATCCGAGTTTATATGTCGATCCTGAGCAAGGTTTAGCTCCTACTCCGTGCGCTTCGACCCGCTCAACCAACCCTTAGAAGTTCTAACCAACTTCTACTTATAACTTCAACTACGGTGAAGATTTACTTAGGGTTTCATTTTTGTAGTGAGGAAGTATAATAGTATTTTCTGGCTTTTGTATAAGTGTAACCTTGGGAATACTACAAGGTATTTGGGCCAAGGTATTTGGGCATAACAACAATACTAGGAGAGTATTTCTATACCACAAAGGGGGGTATTATACGAAGACAACTAGGCTAGGGGGGGGGGTACCCCACGGCAAAACACCACAATGGGGAGGGGTTTCGGCAAGGGGTTGGACGAGAACCACAGGATGGGGGAGGCAAGAATTTCAAGAATTAGGCAATTTTTGGTTTAAGAAGTTCATCAAGTTAGAGGGTATTTATAGGTCAAGAAATGGCCAACCAATGGCCAAGATTCATCCAAGTGTTAGGCAAGTGTAAGGCCCAGATCAAGCCATGTGCTACCTTATCCATCTACTCAAAATATCCTACCTAACCCTTGACCACATTTTTTAGCACAAAAACGTGCCCAAGTCGCCCTCTTTGCCGTCCCTAGCTTCAATGTGAGGTGACACATGTCACCCTCCCGTTGGTCCAAAATGTTTCGTCTCTCGGAAAAATCCGCAAAATTATTAATGACATTGCCGAATTTTCCTTCAAAGTCGTGGAAACGTTTCGTCGAAAACGACTCCTTTTGGTAGCTATGCACAAATTCGAACCTATGCCTACTTTAAGGCTCAAATTGTATACGTACGCCCTCACGTATATACTCTGGAAATACGGGGTATAACATTCTCCCCTCCTTAGAAACATTCGTCCCGAATGTTCCTTCTCAAACAGATAACGGTTCTTCTAACAAGTTGCCAACGCCACACCGCCACGAAATATCACACGTTCTCTTCCTTCCTTACTCGTCGTGCCCTTCTCGGACACTTGAACTTCTAGCATCGTGCACACACTTCAATCATTGCTTTCCCAAAACTTTGGAGTCACCACCTCAAACTTGGTCATCTTACTAGCTTCAATCTCCTTAAGGCCATTCCCCTTCACGATCCGCCGGTCGAACATATCCACGAACTCTACGATGGTTATCTAATCATGGGCCTAGCACCCTCGTGACCCTACCACTGCGGGACCACCTGAGATGACCCCACTTTGAAACCGCCGCGGTTGGCCTCAACACGGCCCCAACCCGACCCACTTACGCGTCAAGCTCTTGTTCCCGATCCGAACAATCTTATTTATCTGGTCATGAAAGCTACCACTTCCATTACACACTACCTGTGACTTTATCACACAAAGCGTTCTAGGCATAAAAATGCACTCAGACAAGGATCACTTGCAAAATCTAGTACTCAAGGCGGCTTACATCTAAGGTCTCAACTGTAATATTCTAAGGTTCATCATTTTCACCCTCAGCTTACCCTTCTCACAACCGGAGTTCTACATCACGCTTTAGCACAACGCTATCCGAACATAACACTAAACACATCATCACATCATCAATACATACAAAACTCTAGAGGTTAAGGATATACTGAAAATAGGCGATTCGAGGACCGCTAAAAGCGGGAACTTCCACCGTGACCTCTCCCGTGGCCCGCCGGTATGAACATCTGCTGACTATGGGAGGTGAAGAACCCGCAACCGATCCCCAGAGTCTGCTATCCTACCAGCTACCCTGGTCGGACAATTTCTCCCAAAATGGCCTGTTGTCGCATGTAAAACAAACTCCGACTAGCACGACACTTCACCGTGGAGTCTACCACACGTCACAACGAGGTAGGGGTGGCTTCACCGCTAACACCTCTCGCTCGAAAATCTGAACCCTTGGAGCCTTGACCGCTCCCGAATACTCTGGATGCTCAATATTGTGGAGGACCACTCAGATCTTGGCGGAGGCGCATAACTAGTCTGCCGAGGCGGTCCGCCTCGAAAGTCACCAAAGGACCTGCTGCTCGCCCTTCTGCTGACCTTGGTTATTTCGTCGATTTCTCCGCTCCTCACCTCCAAGTGCATAAGCCTGCATGCGGGCAATGTCCATGCCCGGCTGAAGAGCTACACCCGAACAACTCTCTGCTAGGTAATCATCGAGCCCTGTAACATATCGGTGCACTCGATCCTCCATACTAGCTACTAATGCGGGGACGTACCGGGCCAATGAGTCGAACTCCACATTGTACTCCCGAACCGTACGCCCGTTCTGCCGCAACCCCAAAAATCTGTCGGCCCGAGCCCTCCTCATCTGTGGAGGCAAGAAATGTGCAAGAAAGGCCTCTGAGAACTCGTCCCATAAAGCTGGAAGTGCATGCTCTCCCCGGGACAGCTCCCACGAATCAAACCAGTCGACTGCGGTATCACGCAGCCGATGCGAACCTAGGACCACTGACTCGGTCTCCGATGCCTTGATCACTCTCATGATCCGCTGCAACTGCCGGATGAACTCCTGCGGATCATCCTCAGGCCTCGACCCATAAAACTCTGGCGGGTTACACCTCAGAAAATCCCGTAATCTCAAACTGTCTGCTCGGGGGTGAACTACGGGTGCTACTGGATCGAATCGCTGCGTCGGCTTATCCTCAAGTCTGGCCACAACCCTGGCCATTAATTGGGCCATCTCCTTGTAACCCATCTCATACGCCTCACTGTAGGATGGAGGCTCGTGCTTGTGGTCTCTGTGAGATCGCCGCCGCTTACTCGTATCTTCCTTCGCCGCTTGCCTTCGGGCCCGGTTGCCTTGCGCGAGGCATAAATCGTAAAGGAAAGGAATACGTCAGAGGGGTTCAACTCATCACACAACTCTAAGGCACGATCTCAGAATGAGAAGAATGGAAACCAATCCTAAATGTCCTATAGCCTCCTGATTATAGATGTGGTGCACAACACACCGATAATCAAGACTCTACTAGACACGATGCGTAGACACTTTCCGAGGACTAATCGCTCGATACCACTTTTGTCGGACCCGAACTCGGGCGTGATCGTGCCTTACCCGCACCCTAGTGATACAACATCGAGAGAAAATCACGGAAATAAAACATGAACATGAAATAAGAGATATTATAAGTAAACAAAGTCAACCAAAACAGCTTTCTGCGTAAATATATACAAACCCTGAGCAGTTTAATCCTTTTTACAACCCCGCCCACAACAAGATTACATGCACTCTAAGATTTACAACAACTATGACGGACAGGGCCCCGCCATACCTCAATGTACAAGAACCTACAACTCGGGAACACATACCAAAAGATAAGCCTCCAAGGAACGGAGCTTCCCAAAACGCTGAAATGAGATCCTAAACGCGGATCGACGGTAGATGTACTCCTACTGCAGATGAACGCAGCCCAGGAGGTCGATAACAGTACCAAGTATGTGAAATCAGAAATATCAGAATGAAATCATAATAGTCTATAAAAGCGGAGACAAGTATGATAACCAAACTACGATACACACATAATGATTATATCAATTCGTGGTCTCATGCCCACAACATCAATCCTGCGTGAGTACCTCCTCACTACCGGCATTTCATGATATGATAACAACAAGACAAAGAATCCAAATAGGAGCATACCCGCGCTACGCATCGTGTCGTGATGTCCAAAGGGAACAAATAAGACAACATTCCAAATGGAAGCATACCCGTGCTACGATCGTGTCGGCGTGTCCAAAGGGAAACAATAAGACAACATTCCAAATGGAAGCATACCCGCAGCGCTTACGCATCGTGTCGTATGTCCAAAGGAGCAAATAAGACAACATTCCAAATGGAAGCATACCCGCGCTACGATCGTGTCGGCGTGTCCAAAGGGAAACAATAAGACAACAAGGCGGTAATCAAAGTGGAAGCATACCCGTGCGCTACGCATCGTGTCAGTATGTCCAAAGTGATTTAACAAAAGTAACACTATCAACAGGAACGTACCCGTGGAATTTCTCCGTCACTGCCGGCACGTCCAAGTAAGTTCTTAACAAGTCAACCGACCTTCCATCGAGAGACGCGGTAGTATAGAAACACAATCTTTGCACAACAAAGGCTATCACAACAAGCATAGGCAAGTTTCACAACAACAAGCATAGGCAAGTTTCACAACTCAAAGTACTTTCATTTTATGCCAAAGTCCGGGTTTTAACCCTAAAGTACTACGCACGTTAAATTCCTTTTAAAGAGATTTATTCCTTTTATGTAAAAGTCACCCGATACCCGTAGTATAAAAATAGAGTGACTTATATCTTTTAAGTAAACCAAAACAACTTCCATACTTTCTTTTTTAAAGTCAAGTTACCACGTTAAAACCAATGATAAAACCTTTCTTTTGTTTTCATAAGGTCGTTATAACCAACTTCCCATAAAGCTGTTATAACACCTTATGCTTTAAACCATTTTAAGACAACACAATGCCTTTCTTTTCCCAAGGTTCCAGTTTGCCTAATTTTAATTACGCAAGTCTCTTTTTGAAAAGTTTCATAGTTCAATGTCTTAATCTCTTTTAAAACAATTGAGTAACATATGCCATAAAGTAGGTTATTCTTGTTCATAATCAATATTATTAAGCGACCATGATCTAGAAAATGTAATATCATTTTGTCTCATCTTAGCTTCTGCGGATGGAGGTTTCTCTGGTTTTAATAATACTTAATTATTCAATACATTTTCCTTTATTAACGCCGCAGTGGTTTGTCGATACACATTCGATTTCCAAATCAAGAAACATTATTCCTTCCAAAAACCAAGTACTCATTACTCACGAATGAGGCTTCACACAAACATCCATATTAAGTCAAGTCTCTTAACTTCTAAACCATTAAACCATTCTTTTATCTCTCTTAAGGCTACACCTAACTTCTCATAAAGCTGGTATAACTTTTATGTTTTCAAACCAAGTATACACTTCTTTCAAAAAGGTTCCTTAATCTCTTAAGAATACTTCAAGGTTCTTTTACAACAAGTCGGTTATAAGTCAAATCAGTTATCTTTTAAAAACCACAAAGCATTTCTCATTTACATAGAGTCATATAACCAACTTCCCATAAAGCCGTTATAACACTTTATGTTTAAAGACAATCAAATACATTTAACACATGTACATCTACCGACTACATAGTTATACACATATCATGCTAGAACAGATAGGAAGAGGTTCACATACTCGCGACGAGTATCGACTAATAGCAAAACGCTCAAGTACCTCAAACCGTCGCTACACTCTCATCGAAGATCACTCCACACGTAGTACTACAACCTATAGAGGCCACAAAGCGCCTATTAATATCTTTAGATCTCAATGTAGAATATTCTACGAGAAAATTGAAGACACTCCCCGCAACAACGTAAATCTCCTCCACTATCGAGGCCACTACCAAGCCAACCGAGGGGTTAACATGTCTAACCGGGCGTGTACAATTCTACTACACAAGAATGCTACACAAGTCTCTTTGTCTGATACACCCTATGTAATTACTGATTCGATTCATCTTTAAATTCAGCTTAAGTCGCAAGACATTGCAGTAAGTATTATTCGAGCTTAAGTCAAAAGACATTGCCGCACAATTATAATGTTCATTCTATATATAGTATACTTCAACTATATATTCCTACAATATGTAATTTCCAATTACAATAGAAGGTCAAGAGTGTTTACCTCGATAAGCCCAAAATTATCCGAGTTTATATGTCGATCCCGAGCAAGGTTTAGCTCCTACTCCGTGCTGACCCGCTCCAACCAACCCTTAGAAGTTCTAACCAACTTCTACTTATAACTTCAACTACGGGTGAAGATTTACTTAGGTTTCATTTTTGTGAGTGAGGAAGTATAATAGTATTTTACGGGCTTTTGTATAAGTGTAACCTTGGGAATACTACAAGGTATTTGGGACAAGGTATTTGGGCATAACAACAATACTAGGAGAGTATTTCTATACCACAAAGGGGGGTATTATACGAAGACAACTAGCCTAGGGGTACCCACCAAGAAACACCACAAAGGAGGGGTTTCGCCAAGGTTGGACGAGAACCACGAAGGGGAGGAAGGATTTCAAGACTTAGGCAATTTTTGGATGAAGAAGTTCATCAAGTTAGAGGGGTATTTATAGGTCAAGAAATGGCCAACCAATGGCCAAGATTCATCCAAGTGTTAGGCAAGTGTAAGGCCAAGATCAAGCCATGTGCTACCTTATCCATCTACCCAAAATATCCTACCTAACCCTTGACCACATTTTTTAGCACAAAAAACGTGCCCAAGTCGTCCTCTTTGCCGTCCCTAGCTTCCAATGTGAGGGTGACACATGTCACCCTCCCGTTGGTCCAAAATGTTTCGTCTCTAAAAATCCATAAAAATTATTAATGACATAGCCGAATTTTCCTTCAAAGTCGTGGAAACGTTTAAAAACGACTCCTTTTGGTAGCTATGCACAAATTCGAACCTATGCCTACTTTAAGGCTCAAATTGTATACGTACGCCCTCACGTATATACTCTGGAAATACGGGGTATAACAGTACAGTTCAATTATTCTTCTTTTAAACCCTTCTACTGTGATAACAATTCAATTCTATTCTGTAATATCCTTCTAAGTATTTTATACTTATTCTTATACTTCTACAGTATGTATTCTCTAATTATAAAAGACGGGTAAGATTATTTACCTCGATAAGCCCAATATTATCCGAGTATAAACGTCGATCCTGAGCGAGGTTTAGCTCCTAATTTGAACGCTCCGATAGCTCCAAGAACCCTTAGAAGTTCTTCACAACTTCAACTAAGTACTAAGGGATTTGGGCTAGGGTATTTTGGGCATTATAACAATACTAGAAGGCAACTTTTCTACCAAGGGAGGGGGGGTAGGTTTCGGCTAGGCTAGGGGGGGGCCCTCGGCCAAACTTCACTCAAGGGGAGAAGGCTTGGACGAAATGCTCAAGGGAGAGGGGAGGATTTTTTTCAAGACTTGGAAAGTAATTTGTGGATGAAGAACTCTTCATCTTAAGGGGGTATTTATAGGTCAAGCCATGGCCAACCAATGGCCAAGATGATGCCAAGTGCAAGGCAAGTGTAGGGTGAGGATTTGCCCAAGTGTCCTTATCCATCCACTACACAAAATATCCTACCAACTACTTGACAAAATAGGCCATCCAATTCGGTCCATTTCCGCCTCACATCCATCAATGAGAGGGTGACAAGTGTCGCCCTCTCGTTGGTCCAAAATGTTTCGTCTCTCGGAAAAATCCGCAAAAATTAGAAATGGCATAGCCGGAATTTATCCTACGCGAGTCTTGTAAAACGTTTCGTCGGAAAACGATTCTTTGAGTGAGTTGTGCCCAAAAAAACGTCCCATGCCTAAACTTTAAGGCTAAACTTTCGTACGTACGCCCTCACGTACATACTCCGGAAATACGGGGTATAACACCTCCGCCGAGTAAACAGTCCTAACTGAAAGACAAGATGGGTTGACCTCATCGGCCCGGCTACTGGTCGAACGCATCCACGATCTCGTACGATGGTTACCTAATCTTGGGCCTAACACCCTCGTGACCCTATCATCTAGCGGGACCACCTCAAACTGACCCCACCACACTCCGGGCTGCGGGTTGACCCGCGACATGGCCTCAACCCGACCCACTTCGCGCCAAGCTCTTGTTCCCCGATCCAGAACAATCTCACTAATCAAGTCACAAAAACCTAGTGGTCTTCTTAGCTCAATTACCCTCTTTCATTTCACACTACTCAGGGACTTATCACAACTTACACAATGCTAACCGAATATAGCACTCCACATGTATCTACCATAACGACCTAAACAAGTCTCTTAAGGCTGAAGATATCTCTGTAACTACTGCCTCACTTTCCCTTTGTCTCTCTAATCAAATCCTACTCTGTTGGGCGCATAACTACAGACGGTGATGAACCAACCACTGATCCCGAAGCTGAGTCGTAACATCCGCGCCACCTCTGTCCGGACAATTTCTCGAAAAATGGCCTTGCTGGCCGCAAGCCTAACAAACTATCTAAGTAGTACGACACTCCCCATAAAAACACCTACCACAACGGCCATACCGAGGTGGGGGCGGCCTCCTCTGGCTAACACCCCTTCCTCTCCGACCCACTGAATCCGCAACTGACTTGGTAGGCTAAGTCATCCCACCTGTATCCCTCCTCCTAGGACATTCTCTCCTCACATGGCCCTGACGGCCGCTGGTAAACAAGCATTAGTAAAAACACGACATTTCCTCGGGATGACGTCTACCACATAGTGAATACTGAGGGAAAAACGGAATCTGGCTGGCTAGAACCTATGCAAATCTGTGAACCGAAACCACGGAGTTCGACCAACTCCTAAATACCGGCGTCCTGAAGTCAGCGGAGGACCACTCAGATCTTGGCGGAGGCGCATAACCAGTCTGCTGCTGAGAAGGTCCGCCTCGAAAGTTACCAAAGGATCCTGCTATTCTGGCCCTCTTCTTCTGATCTTGGTAAATCCGTCGATCTCTACGTTCCTCTGTCACGCGCTGAAGCTGTCTGCGCGGCAATGTCCATGTCTCGATCAAGAGCTACTCTTGTACAACTCTCTGCTAGATAATCGTCATGCCCTGTGACATATCGGTGCACTCTATCCTCCATGTCTGCCACTAACGCGGGGACATAATGAGCCAATAAGTCAAACTCTATACTGTATTCCCGAACCGTCCGCCCGTTCTGCCTCTAAGGTCTTGATCACTTTCATGATCCTGAATCGCCGAATAAACTCTCGATGATCTTCCTCGCCTCAATCCATAGGACTCGGGTGGATCGCAACTCAAGAAGTCCCAAGTCTCAAAACTATCGGATCTAGGGTGAACTCATCGGTATCGCCGGAACCACCGGCTCCGTCCCGTCCTCATTCCAGCCACTGCACTAGCTAGTAATCGCCATTTCCTTGTAACTCATATCCTTTGTTCCTGGCCGTGGAACTGAAGACTCAGGTATCGTGGTCTCTGTAGCTACTGCTGCTGCTCTAAACTCTCCTGGGCTAGCGGCGTCGCAGAACTCCCCGAATAAAGCACTATCTCAGATAATGACTGGGCTCGTGCCTCGTAACCTCTCATGCTCTACTCGCGGCTCCTTCACGCCTTGCCCTTCTGGGCTCTGGTTGCCTTGCGTAGAGGCATAACGGGTGAAAAAGAATACGTCAGAGGGAGTCCAACTTATAACACAGCTCTAAGGCACGATCTCAGAGTGAGAAGAATGGAAACCAATCCTAAATATCCTATAGCCTCCTGATTATTGGTGTGGTGCACAACACACCGATAATCAAGACTCTACTAGATACGGTCTGTAGACACTTTCCGAGGATTAACTGCTCTGATACCACTTTTGTCACGACCCGACCCCGGGCCCGTGACTGGTGCCTTACCCCGGGCACCCTAGTGATACAACATCAGAGAAAATCAGCGGAAATAAAAGCTTACACATGAAACAAGATATACAATAATGAAATAAGAAAACAGGCTAACCAAAACGGTTACCTTTCTGAATATATAAATAAAACTTGAACCCGAACAGTTACATCCCTTTTACAAACTCTGCCCACAACAGTACTACAGACCTCTAAGAATGTTATAACAACAACGACGGGACAGGGCCCCGCCATACCCCTGAATGTAAGTACCTACAACAACAGGGGACTATACCAAAGATAAGCCTCCGGAGAAACGGAGCTTCCCAAAACGCTGAACTGTGATCCTATGAGCGAGGATCGACGACTGGTGTACCTCTACCTGCGGCATGAACGCAGCCCCCCGAAGGAGGTCAGTACAACAGGTACCAAGTATGTGAAACTGAAAATACTGTAAATGAAATCATAATAGTCTATATAAAACAGAAGACATATATGATAACCAATTTACGATACACAATATGTAGCGAATATGTCAAGTCAGGGACTCACGCCCTTAAAGTCATCACTCAAATATAACCATGGGTCTCATGCCCACAATATCAATCATGCCCGTGGAATTCCTTCCTCACTGCCGGCAGTCCATGATATAAAAGCACCAAGGAATACACATGAACACCAGGTCCCACCCTGTGTCATAATAAAACCGTACGGGGTAAGTACGAAGGCATAGCCGACTACTAAAACCCACAGTACCAACAATGCCATAAACTGTATCACGAGGTATTTTTAGACCGCCACATGATCGAAGCTGGCCACTCGCCCGCAGTATCAATGTGCGCGTCTAATCCTGGAACTTCCCGCAGCTCCGCATATGCCACACATAGGCCCGCATGAGGTATTCCTCGCATCGAGGGTAGCTACTCCCCGGCATCGCCCCGACTCGTAGTCCGCACGGGCCACATAGACCGCATGAGGTATTCCACACACTAACCTGGAACTCGTAGCTCGCATAGGTCCTGGACCCGCGTGAGGTATTCTCGAATCATAGTCACACAGATCGCACGAGGTATACCTCGCGTGAAGCAGCTTAACCCCGGTATAACATGTCAAGAGGTGAGTGGTACAATACTAACATAACGGCTTATCGTTAAACAACATAAGCACAACAAGGGAAACCCCTTTAAACAAACATCACAAGACACTAACACACGTAGCATTCTAACATGTTTACTTATCAAACCATCTTACTAAACTTTCCAAATCAATACAAGACTTTCATAAACAAATAAGTAAACTGCCTTTTATCTTTCTTAAGTCGTTATACCTAACTTCCCATAAAGCTAGTATAACACTTAAGCTTTTAAAACCAAGTATTTCTTTTCTTTCAAAAATGATTCATAACTCTTTTGAAATACTTCAAGATTCTTATTATTTAAACTCAAGTCAAACGACATCAAAGTAAAACCAAAACAATTTCCATACCTTCTTTTTAAACCAATCTTAAGACAAAAGCGTGCCTTCCTTTTAAACAAAGGCACTTTTTCCTTTTTGAAGTCAAGTAGCAATATACTTTTTAAACCAAGGGTCTTACTCTTTTAAAAGCAAGTAACCTATACCTTTAAATCAAGTTACTTCTCCTTTTCCAAAATCAAGTTGTTTATAAGTCAAGTTATCATTTTAAATCCAATGATAAAACCATCCTTATTTTCGAAATTAAGATAACTTTATTCTTTAAAAGACCACACACCCATTACTCATGAGTGAGGTTTTACAACTCTTTAACATAATTCAAGTCCGTAATATTTCATAACAAGTCACTTAACTTTGGAATCAAGTCAAGGACACAAAAGGAAAATCAATTTCCTTTAAACACACGTGCGTCTACCGCACTAAATATATTTCACAAATATCATGCTAGAAAGGATAGGAAGAGGTTCACATACCTCGCGACGATTATCGACAATTAGCAAAACGCTCCAAAGTACTCTAACCTTGCTCGCCTTTTCCACCCTTCAAGTAGAATACGCTACTCGTAGTACTTCAACCTATAAAGGCCACAAAACGTCTATCAACCTCTAGATCTCTTCGTAGAATAATTCTAGATACAAGATTCCTTATTCTACGGAAAATTCGGCAGCACCTCCCCCCCCGCAACCACATAAATCTCCTCCTCTAACGAGGCCTGCTACCAAGCCAACAATTCCAGGGGGGGTTACACGTCTAACCGGACGTGTACAGTTCTATTCCACAATAATACTACAAGTCTCATCAGAATACAGTCCAATGTAAATACAGTTCAATTCTTTATACTGATTCTTCCAATATATCTTATACTCAATTATTAACTACTACGACATGTAATTTCCAATTACAATAGGGGGATAAAGATCATTACCTCGATAAGCCCAAAATTATCCAAGTTTAAGTCGATCCTGAGCAACGTTTAGCTCCACTTCCTTACGCTCCAACCCGCTCCAACCCGCTCCAAGCAACCCTTAGAAGTTTCTAAACAACTTCTCTTAACACTTCATCTAAGCTATGAAGATTTTTCTAGGGCTTCATTTTTCGATTAAAGGAATAAAGTAGAATTTTCGGGCTCCTAGTATTGAAATATCTTGGAATACAACTAGGGATACTAGGCTAAGGTTTTTGGGATTTTACAATAATACACAAAGTATTTTCTACTCAAGTGGGGGAGGGGGGGACGAAAACAACTACAAAGGGGAGGGGAGTATTTTGCCTTGGAAGCTTAAGTGTGGGATGAAAATTGTCTTCAACTTAAGGGGGTATATATAGAAGAATCAAGGGTCAAGATTTAAGCAAATGTAAGGTGAGGATTGGGGACATGTGGGTGGGTAGTTTACCAACCATTTGCCTACCACAAAAATGGGACAAGTGGCTTGCCACTTGTCCCCTAAAACGTCCAAGCCAAGTGTCCCTCACTAATTCGGCCACTTGGCCACATGGGGGTGACACGTGTCGCCCCCCTACTCATCCAAAATATTTCATCTTCCGAAAATACCCGTAATGGCAAAAATCTGAAAATAAAGTGGGCCCCACAAAACCGTAAATTTCCTCCCGTGGGCCCCACGTGACCAATTCCGGAAATAAAATTCCATAATTCTTAAATATTCCAAAAAGTCCGAATACCAAATCTGGGAATCCAATTCCCATTAACGAACTTTTTTCCTTCACAAAAACCGGAAACTTTTCCGTCGAAAAATCACATCCTTCTTCCTTTCCAATTTTTCTGTCGTAATCTCGTACGCACGTCCTCATATACATACTCTGGAACTACGGGGTGTAACACATATCTCGTGCAACTTACATAACCACAATTGTATTCTCTTTTATCATTCTGGTAATAACCCTTCCTTATGCTTGTTATTAGCAAAAGTATTTCTATCTTGATTCATAATCATACAGTTTCATACCTACGTACAACCTGCATTTATATCTTTATGCTACTTCCTCGACCAATTCGTACGTCGTTCTTAATTACCCCAACACAACACTTTTCCCACGGTTATCCAAAACTGTAACCTATGGCATGACGATACCGAAGACCTTACCAGTCTCATATCCTTCGTCTAACAACATGGGTACACGCAACCCCATAATACGTAAAACTGTCCTTTTACGTGGGGGAGAGAACTTATCTCCCTTACATAAACTTTCCTTGGAGTCACAACCCTAATCACAGGGTCCTCTTGTGGTCCAGTAAATATCTAATCATCACGCACCGCCTTAAAGTCGTGTAGATTTTTAAAACCTACTAAAGATGTCTTCTGTTTTCCATAGGCAGCACTCGTACCTATCTTATTCTTGCTTGCGCGCTATCCTGAACTTATCCGGAAGGTCGTGGCCCTGACCGCCACACCAAACCAACTCCAAATACCTCCAAGGGCACTTAACATAAACTCCTTCAAATTCGAGTATTACTTACTTTCTGCATTAATTTACCTCCAATGAACAAGTCACACAGACTTATTAAAATCAACTATGCCAAAGAAGGAAGGATAATTCACTGGTTACAACCACTTCCCTTCCTTTCCACTCGTTAACCGGTTTACTGGAAAACTGGTACCAAACTAATCTCTCTCCGCAGTCAACGTTGACATAACAAGAGGCCAACTAGCCCGTACACATAATGTCCTCAAAGTCTGTCATAACAGCTCTGCTAGGTCTGCTAGGGTCCGACGACGGTATCGTCACCGGGCAATTATTACATACCCGCTCAGCTACCACCCATCACTCACGGGTGTATTCACCCCGAAAGGTTCTCATGGATTCAGGCTTTATTTCTTTACACTTGGTTGCTCTCTTTTTTCACTGGTCGTACTCCTTCCGTACTTCCAAACTTATATTAGCATACGTACATAACTTTCATACTAATTCTGGCCTCCAATCTTTGGAGTTCCTAAATTAAACAATATAAGGCCATTTCCGGCTCTCACAACCTGGTTCCGGTGGAATGCATCCACGAACTCGTAAAACGATTGACTAGACTCGGGCCTTGCACCCTCGTGACCCTGTCACGTAGCGGGACTACTACCAACTGATCCCATTCCATTACAGGTTATGGGGTGACCCTTAATAGGTCCTCAACCCGACTCGGCGTCATACTTAACTCTTATCCTTGGTCTGACTTAAACTTTTACTACCCGAGAAGGACTTATATACCTAAGGTCTCGGCGGTTATCAACATTCGTAGGCTCGCAATTTCCATGTTCCAAGCCTACCTTATCAGTCCCCCCGTAAACGGGTACAAACTTCTCGTAATACCATAATCGTGTTGTCTTGACCACAACAACCATACTTACTCCATACGGGTCTTATCCGTACCATTCCCTTAAGCATACCACGTATTTTAAGTTACTAACATAGTCTCCCATTAAGACCCTTAATTACAACTTCTTAAGGGTCCATTACCTTCTCAGACAACTCATCATCTCCTAATTATCTCAAATTAGTACGTAAAACCTTGATGAGAGTTCATTAAACTGTTTCATACCTTCCCGGTATTTATTTAGTCCTTACCAATTCCTGGTAATCTAAAATCATTCTAGGCAACACATATGTGACCCTCATACATAAATCTGTATATCTGTATGTCACAATATCAACTATACTACAAATATTACCAACCTGGATACGCAATCCACACAATCTTTCCTGGGTCACTGCTGCCTTTCTCGTAGCTGCAATCAACATAACTTGTTAGGGAGAGATGACCCTAACCACACAGCTCTATCGCACGATCTTAGAGTGAGAAGAATGGAAACCAATCCTAAATGTCCTGCAGCCTCCTGATTATAGATGTGGTGCACAACACACCGATAATCAAGACTCTACTAGACACGATCTATAGACACTTTCCGAGGACTAACTGCTCTGATATCACTTTTGTCACGACCCGACCCCGGGCCCACGACTGGTGCCCTACCTGGGCACCCCTCTCAGGTATACATCAGAGAATAGTAGCGGAACATACACAACTCATAAAATAAAAATCATACTTAGACCGAAGACATCAACAGGCTAGCCGATAAGGCCACCTTTCATAGCATATACATAATACAAAATTAAAACAGTACATCTCTGTCCTTACAAACCCAATCCACCAATGTGACTACAGACATCTAAGAATAACAACTGTGGCGGGACAGGGCCCCGCCATACCCCTGAATGTACAACAACCGACAATACCAGGGATAAGCCTCCAAAGTAAAGGAGCTTCTCAACAACTGAACAGTGATCCTAAGAGTGAGGATCAACAACCTGTATACTCTACCTGCGGCATGAACGCAGCCCCCCGAAGGAGGTCAGTACAACATGTACCAAATATGTGAAACTGAAAGTACTGTAATGAAATCATAAGTCCAAAATAAAGCTGGAGACATGTATGATAACTCAATAACAATACATTGTGCCTTACTAACAATGAGAGTAAATAAGAGTATACTTTACTGCATAAAAATAGGAGGCTCATGATCAATGTAGGGTCACCCTCCCGTAATATCATTAAGCAATCCTACTTCTGGAACTATTTCACCCGCATAGGTCCTACGGACCCGCAATGGAGTGATGCGCTCCGCATGGTACTATTTCACCCGCACAGGACTATTTCACCCGCTTGGGCCCGGTGGGCCCGCAATGAGTACAAACGCCGCACTCACATCATGGGTAGCAAATCCATGGAATTAGTAGTAACCCGTGGCTTTACCCCGTAAGAATAACATAAACTAGCACAACCGGCTTATCATACATAACATAAGCACTACCGGCTTATCCTAACATAACATAAGCGCTACCGGCTTATCGTACATAACATAAGCAAGTTAAGAAATCCCTCTAACATCTTATTAGTCTTATTCATATACACTCTTATTTTAGTTTACTTAAGGCACTAACATGTCATTATAAAAATCTGGGAATTTAACCCAAAGTACTACATACTTCTACTCTTTTAAAATGACTCTTTTTCATATAAAACTTTCAAGATACTAATAACCGTAGTATCAAGTCACATCTATTTTTCAAGACAAGTCACAATACCTTTTAGAAATACATTTAGGCTTCTAAATCAAGTGACTTCTTTCTTTTAAAAACCTTAAGCAATTGATGCCTTCAAATCAACTTGCCTTTCATTATTTCAAGTCATTTATCATACTTACATTACTTAGAGTAAACCACTCTTTTTTTAACTTTCCATAAAGCTATTATAACCAACTTCCCATAAGCCGTTATACTAGTTTTATGCTTTAGACAATTTCATTCTTCCTTATACTCGAGGGACTTATACTTTTAAAACGCAACAAGTATCATATACTTTTAAAATACTTCAAGTCCCTTAACTTTTAGAAACCAAGATATCCTTAATATTTTTAAACAAGTGAGTTAATTCCCTAACTCAACCAACTTGGACATTCTTAAAATAAGCCAAGGATATTAGATGGACTAGATTGTCAAAATCTCGTACGTCTACCGTACTATATAGTTACAACTACTCATGCTCAAGAGATAAGAAAGTTCCATATACCTCTTCGGTTCAAACCACTTGCTAAGTCCAATGTGTCGTACGTAGTATATCAACCTATAATGACCATAACACGTCTATTAACTTCTAGTTTCAAACGTAGAATATTCCAAGTGCAAAGCTACTAAATTCTACGGAAAATCGGACAGCACTTCCTTTGTTTCTACATACTTGCCACCTTTTTCAAGGCCGAATTCAATAACCAAACACGCCACATTTAAGGCTCAACAATGAAGTTAACAATAGGGGATTACACGCCTACAAGACGTGTAAAATTCCGCCCCACAATTTATATCAAACTAGTCCAAACTACAAATGTCAATTCGGCTAAAGGTGTAACAACATATCAACCTTTCCAATTTCCTTTTCAATTCAAGTTGTTTAGTATAACATGTTATCAAGCCGTAATTGATTAAAACTACTACAATCTTCAAGTAGATAATATGCGACGATTCTAATTATCGACCAAATTGGATTTCAATTTCAAATGGCTCAACATGTCATTTTCGGTTTTTAGCCTCTAAACTTCCATAACACTTATCAATCTTCATAACACATATCACATGATCATTTATAACTTATCATAACATGGAATCTTCAATTACAAAAGTAAGACGAAGATTATTACCTCACTTAGCCCAAATATGATCCAAGATTACAAGTCGATCCTTAGCAACTTTAGCTCCCCATTTGGACGTTTCAATCCACTCCAAGCAACCCTTAGAAGCTTATGAAGAACTCCTTAGGTTTTCGCCTTACGACTAATACGAAAACGCCACTTTTCCGGGATCTTTCTATTGAGATACACTTACAATACCCTTAGGTACCTTGGTTTAAATTATGGAGCTTATTGGACAACAAACAAAAAAATTTCTCTCCAAAGGGATGCCTAACCCGAGAGCCTCTCAAAGAGTTCCTCCAATTTTTCATGAAAATTTAGCTAAGTGTAGAACTTGTCTTGCTACTAGTACATATATATAACACTATGGAGGGTTAAGATTAGAACAAATGGGTGTCCTAGATGAGTTTAACAAGGATCAAGCCCAAGTGGCTCTTTGACAAGTCAACAATGTCAAGCTCTTTGTCTTAGCAAGACTTGGTCATTTAAATTATGGTCAAATGACCATTTTATCCATGCCATTTCGTCCAAGACCACTAGGGGGGTGACACGTGTCTCCCTCCCGTTCGTCGCAATATTTCGTTTTCCGACAAATTCCAAAATTCCAATAAATTCTTACTCGTCTCAAATCTTAACATTTTGAGTTCTTACGTACGTTCTTATAAACATATCCTGGAATTCCGGGGTGTAACACTACAGGACATTTAAGATTGGTTTCCATTCTTCTCACTCTGAGATCGTGCGATAGAGTTGTGTGGTTAGGGTCGTCTCTCCCTAACAAGTTATGTTGATTGCAGCTACGAGAAAGACAACAGTGACCCAGGAAAGATTATGTGGATTGTGTATCCAGGTTGGTAATAATTGTAGTATAGTTGGTATTATGACATACAGCTATACAGATTTATGTATGAGGGTCACATATGTGTTGCCTAGAATGATTTTAGATTACCAGGAATTGGTAAAGACTAAATAGATATCGGGAAGGTATGAAACAATTTAATGAACTCTCATCAAGGTTTTGCGTACTAATTTGAGATAATTAGGTGATGATGAGTTGTCTGAGAAGGTGATGGACCCTTAAGAAGTTATAATTAAGGAACTTAGTGGAAGACTATGTTAATAGATTAAGCTAAGTGGTATGATTAAGAGGATGGTACGGATGAGATCCGTCTGGAGTAAGTATGGTTGTTGTGATCAAGACAACACGATTATGGTATTAGGAGAAGTTATTGTGCCCGTTTACGGGGGGACTGATAAGGTAGGATTGGAGCATGGAAATTGCGAGCCTAAGAATGTTGATAACCGTCGAGACCTTAGGTATATAAGGCATTCTCGGGTAGTAAAAAGTTAAGTCAGACCAAGGATAAGAGTTAAGTACGACGCCGAGTCAGGTTGAAGACCTATTAAGGGTCGCCCGATAGCCTGTAATGGAATGGGACCAGTTGGTAGTACTCCCGCTACGTGACAGGGTCACGAGGGTGCAAGGCTCGAGTCTAGTTAATCATTTTACGGGTTCGTGGATGCATTCCACCAGAACCAGGTTGTGAGAGCCGGAAATGGCCTTATATTGTTTATTTTGTAACTCCAAAGATTGGAGGCCAGATTTTGTATGAAAGTTATGTACGTAAGCTAGAATAAGTTTGGAAGTACGGAAAAGAATACGACCGGTAAGAAAGTGAGCAACCAAGTGTAAAAGATAGAGTCTGAATCCATGA
Source organism: Przewalskia tangutica (assembly GCA_029844215.1). Lineage (NCBI taxonomy): Eukaryota > Viridiplantae > Streptophyta > Magnoliopsida > Solanales > Solanaceae > Przewalskia > Przewalskia tangutica. The sequence continues at coordinate 32,896 of JAQGDG010000160.1, forward strand.
GAACCTTTCGAGGTAACTACACCCGTGAGTGAGGGGTGGTAGCTGAGCGGGTGTATAATAATTGCCTGGTGACGATACAGTCGTTGGACCCTAGCAGACCTAGCAGCGTTGTTATGACTTGAGGACATTATGGGTACGGGCTAGTTGGCCTCTCGTTATACCAATGTTGACTACAGAGAGAGATTTGTTCGATTCCAATTTTCCTGTAAGCCGATTATCGAGTGAAAAGGAAGAGAAGTGGTGGTAACCAGTGAATTATCCTTCCTTCTTTGACATCATTGTTTTTAATAAGTCTGCGTGACTTGTTCATTGAGGTGAATTGAGGCAGAAGGTAAGAAGTACTTGAATTTGAAGGAGTTTATTTTAAGTGCCCTTGGGGGTACTTGGAGTTGGTTTGGTGTGGAGGTCAGGGCCACGACCTTCCGGATAAGTTCAGGATAGCGCACAAGCAAGAATAAGATAAGTACGAGTGCTGTCTACGGAAAACAGAAGACATCGTTGGTAGGTTTTGAAAATCTATATGATTGTAAGGTGGCGCTTGATGATTTAGATTTTGAAAGGGAGATAAGTTCTCTCCCCCACGTAAAAGGACAATTTTACGTATTATGGGGTTATGTGCACCCATGTTCTTAGTCGAAGGACAGCAGACTGGCAAGGTATTCAGTATCGTTATGCCATAGGTTATAGTATTAGATAACCGTGGGAAAAGTATTGTGTTGGGATAATTAAGAACAACGTTATGAAATGGTCGAGGAAGTGTCGTAAGGATATAAATGCAGGTAGTATGCATGTATGAAACTGTACGATTATGAATCAAGATAGAAATACTTTTGCTAATAATAAGCATAATGAAGGGTTATGACCAGAATGATAAAAAAGAATACAAGTATGGTTATGTAAGTTGCACGAGATATGATTACCCCAGACTAGTGTAAAGACCATTAGTAGATGATGGGCAGTAAGAACACTTCGAGGAAATGTGGTAACACCTGTACTGAAGAGAAAGATAGTAAGAAAATACGGAGGGGTAATGGACCCCAGGACAACTTGAAATAACTTATAAAGGAAAGACGAGTAGACACTCGAACGATAAGAAATCTTGACAAGTCATTGGGTTATGTAATACCATGAATTGAGGTTGAACACCTGGCTATAGGTTTTACGAGCTGGGAGAGAATAATAGGATTGCTACTTGACGAGATCAAGGAAAGCTCCCCCCCCCTAAATTGTGATTGACAGGAAGTCTTAGCCATGAGGCAAGCAAAAGAATCAAATCTAAGTTAGTGACCAAGTTTGGTTACAACAGAAAAAGGGAAACAGGAACCATAATTGAGATTAAGGATGCCCGAATATTTCGCAAGTATGAGAAAGGCTTCCAGTTATTGGAAGATAAGTTGACTACGACTACAGTTCTGTCACTACCCGACCCCGGGCCCGCGACTGGTGCCCTACCTGGGCACCCGTTTCGGTATAGATCAGAGCATAGCAGCGGAACATACACAACTGATAAAATGCTTAAACATAAAATAACAACAGGCTAGCCGATAAGGCCACCTTCCGTAAACTATACAAATAAAATAGTACATTTTTTTTTCTTTACAACCCAAACAAAAATGTGACTACAGACCTCTAAGAATAACAACTCTGGCGGGACAGGGCCCCGCCATACCCCTGAATGTACAACAACCGACAATACCAGGGATAAGCCTCCGGAATAAAGGAGCTTCTCAACAGTTGAACAGTGATCCTAAGAGTGAGGATCAAGCAACTGCATTTCTACTGCGCATGAACGCACTCAAGGAGGTCGACAACATGTATCAAATATGTGAAACTGAGCATCAGAATGAAATCATAAGTCTATAATAAAACTGGAGACAGGTATGATAACTCAATTAACAGTACACAGTGCCTTACTAACAATGAGAGTAATCAAGAGTATACTTGCAACATAAAAATAGGAAGCTCACAATCAAAGCAGGACCACCCGCCCACAGTATCATTAATCAATCCTACTCCTGGGACTATTTCACCCGCATAGGTCGTGTGGACCCGCATGAGGTATTCCTCGCATAGGCTGTACCCGCCCACATGGGACTATTTCACCCGCATAAGCCCATAAGGACTCGCATGAGGTATTCCTCGCATCATGGGTAGCAAATCCACGGAACATGTGGTATAACGTCTTGGGGTTTTACCCCTCATTTATACTCTTACCCTGAAGCAGGTGGTATAACGTCTTGGGGGTTTACCCCTCATTTATACTCTTACCCTGGAGAAGCTGGTATAACGTCTTGGGGGTTTACCCCTCATTTATACTCTTACCCTAGCTCAACCGGCCATCATGCATAACATAAGCCCTACCGACTTATCATACATAACATAAGAATTACCGGCTTATCATACAATAAATAAGCAAGTTAAGAAATCCCCCTAACTTCTTATTAGTCTTATTCATATACACTCTCATTTTAGTTTACTTAAGGCACTAACATGTCATTATAAATCCGGGAATTTAACCCAAAGTACTACGTACTTCTATTCTTTTAAAAAAATGACTTTTTTCCATACAAAACTTCCAAGATACTAATAACCTTAGTATCAAGTCATAACTACATTTTTAGACAAGTCACAATACCTTTTAGAAATACATGTTCAGGCTTCTAAATCAAGTGACTTCTTTTTTTAAAAAACCTTAAGCAATTGATGCCTTTAAATCAATTTGCCTTTCGTTATTTCAAGTCATTTATCATACTTATATTACTTAGAGTAAATCACTCTTTTTAACGTTCCATAAAGCTATTATAACCAACTTCCCATAAAGCCGTTATACTAGCTTTATACCTTAGAAACTTGCACTCTTCTTTATAACCAAGAGGCTTAAACTTTCCAACAAAACAAGTATCAAAACTACTTTCAACATACTTAAAGTCTCTTAACTTTTGAAAACCAAGATATCCTTAATATTAAACAAGTGAGTTAATTCCCTAACTCAACCAATTTGGACATTCTTAAAATAAGCCAAGGATATCAAATGGACTAGATTGTCAAAATCTTGTACGTCTACCGTACTATACATTTATAACTTATTCATGCTCAAGAGATAAGAAAGTTCCACATACCTCTTCGGGTCAAACCACTTGCCAAGTACAATATCCCGCCCGAAGTATGTCAACCTATAATGTCCACAATACTTCTATTAACGTCTTACTTCAAACGTAGATATTCCAAGTGCAAAGTCACTAAATTCTACGGAAAATCGGACAGCACTTCCTTTGTTTCTACATACTTTGCAACCTTTTTCAAGGCCGAATTCAATAACCAAACACGCCACATTTAAGGCTCAACAAAGTAGTTAACAATAGGGGATTACACGTGTCACGACCGCCCGGTTCGTGGATCGTGCCTTACCGGCACCCAAGTAGTCATACATCGAGTAATCAGCGGAAACATAAAGCAAGACATGAAATGCTTTATAAAACAAGACACGACATGTGAGAAAACATCGCTTTCTAAGATATATATATAATCATGTTTTAGCGATACATCCGACATCGCATAACATGACTACAGACTTCAAGGAAATATACAACTATGGCGGGACAGGCCCCGCCATACCGACAGCAAAAACTAGCTACAACAGGAGATCATACCAAAAGTAGAGCCTCGGAAGAGATGGAGCTCCCGACACCAACGTAGAGATCCTAAGGATGCGGATCTAGCACTCGCTTGCTTACCGCGGCATGAACGCAGCCCCAAGGAGGTCAAGACAACAGTACTAAGTATGCGAAATCAGTAAAGTACTTAAATGAAAACATATCATTTTTAAAACCTTTACAAATATGTGTGAAACAACCAGAAACCGCACATAGTGCCACATCACAAACAAGAGCAACAATAGGTAATCGTAATACGCCTTGTCTAGGCCGCGAATGATCGAAACAGGCCACTCGCCACATCCTCATTCTGCAAGCCTAATCACGACTCGAGTCCGCATAGGCCACTCGCGTGGGCCCGCATGAGGTATAACCCCGCATCGAGGGTAGCTACTCCTCGCATCGCCCCGACTCGCTGTCCGCATGGCCACATAGACCGCATGAGGCATAACCCCGCATACTAACACGAACTCGTAGCTCGCATAGGCCCTGGACCCGCATGAGGTATTCTCGAATCATGGTCCTGCATCGCCGAGTCTACCCCCAGACGGAGGCGACTTAACCCCTGTATCATCTCAAGAGGTGAGTGATAGTATACTAACATAACAACTTATCTTTAAGTAACATAAGCACAACAAGGATACTCACCTATACAAACGTTACAAGATACTAACACACATAGCATCATATCATGTCTACTTATCAATCCATCTTATTATTCTTTTCACAATATAAGTCCATTATAAACACATAGGCAAACTTGTTTCTTTTATCAATCTTAAGTGGTTATACTTACTTCCCATAAAGCTAGTATAACTCTTAAGCTTCGCTTAAAACCAATTAGTTCTCTTCATAATAAATGGTTCAGAGTCCTTTGAAATGTTTTCATTCTTTATTATTCGCTTAAGTTTGAGGCATTGCCAGACGTATTATTCGAGCTTAAGCCGTGAGGCATTGCCGTAAGTATTATTCGGTTAACACATGTACGCTCACCGCACGATATACATATTGTAAAATATCATGCTTTAGGAAGAATCACATACCTTCTCGAAATCCACCGCCAAGTCGAGTATGTCGCGCAGAGAATCACCTATAATAGTCACAGATATCTATCAAAGTCTAGACTATTCTGTAGGTCATTCTAAACAGAGGGTCCTCAATTCTACGGAAAGTCGGGCAGACAACCCTACCCGTGAGCTATATAAGTTCATCAGTGAAAACAAATTCTATGTAAGTACATTCAGATATTCTTCTTTTAAACCCTTCTAAGGTGTTACGGTTCAATTCTATTCCTTAATAACCTTCTAAGTATTTATACTTATTCTTATTCTACAACAGAAGTATTCTCTAATTCAAAAGAGGGTTAGGATTAGTTACCTCGGTAAGCCCAATAATATCCTAGAAAAGTCGCACTGAGCAAGGTTTTGCTCCTAAGTTGTATGCTCCAAGGAAACCTTAGAAGTTCTTCACAACTTCTACTAAGTACTAAGGTATTTGGGCTAGGTATTTTGGGCATTATAACAATACAAGAAGGCAACTTTTCTACCAAGGGGGGTAGGTTTCGGCTAGGCTAGTGGGGTAGCCTCGCCAAGCTTCTCAAGGGAGGGGGTGTTGGACGAATTGCTTACAAAGGAGAGGGAAGGATTTTTAGACTTGAAAGCTTTTTGTGGATGAAGAACTCTTCATCTCAAGAGGGGTATTTATAGGGCAAGACATGGCCAACCAATGGCCAAGATTTAGCCAAGTGCTAGGCAAGTGTAAGGTCAAGATTAGGCAAGTGTACCTAGCCAACTTGCACACAAAATATCTAACCAACTTTATGACAAGGATGGTCATCCATTTGGCCCTATTGCCGTGACAAGTCCACCAATGAGAGGGTGGCAAATGTCGCCCTCTCGTTGGTCCAAAGTGTTACGTCTCTCGGAAAAATCCGCAAAAATTAGAAATGACATAGCCGGAATTTATCCTACGAACGCGGTGGAAACGCTTTCGCCTGAAACCGTCGCTTTGTGAGTTGTGCCTAAAAATCGCCCAAGGCCTAACTTTAAGACCAAACTTTTGACGTATTCCTTTACGCACATACTGAAATACGGTATAACATTCTCCTTCCTTAGAAACATTCGTCCGAATGTTCCTTCCCAAGACAGATAACGATAAGGTTCTTCAACACTTAAACAGTTTGCAAAAGCCACACACGGCCATAAACAACACTTAGGCATAAACGATAATGAAGATTTACAAGTAGGAAAGTGAATTACCTGGAGGGGTGGGGAACAGGTGAGGATACTTCTGCCTCATGTCCTCCTCGGCTTCCCACGTCATCTCCTCCTTGAGCTCGTTCCGCCACAAGACTTTGACGGAAGCCACGTCCTTCGTCCGCAGACGCCTAACCTGACGATCGATTATCGCTATGGGAATCTCCTCATACGATAACCCCTCGGTCACCTGGACATCGTCAATCGGATGTACTCTAGATGGATCCCCGATACATCTCCTCAGCATAGAAACGTGAAACACCGGATGCACTGCCTCCGCATCGGACGGCAGATTCAACTCATAGGCAACCTTGCTACCTCGCGACAATCCAAACGCCCAATGTACTTGGGCCGAAGTTTTCTTCTTCCGAATCTCATCACACCCTTCATGGGTGACACCTTCAGGAAAACCCAATCATCAACTGCAAACTCCAGATGTCGACGACGATGATCTGCATACGACTTTTGTCGACTCTGAGCTGTCAATAGCCGCTCTCGGATAAGCTTCACCTTATCCATCGCTCGCTGCACCAACCGTCCCACTAGCCGCACTCGCCCACCTTGAACCAACCTATAGGCGATCTGCACTTCCTCCCATACAAGGCCTCATAAGGCGCCATCTGAATACTGGAGTGGTAGCTATTATTATACGCGAACTCAACTAGAGGCAAATGATCCTCCCAACTACCATCGGAAAGTCAATAACACAGCTCGCAGATATCCTCAAGAGTGCGGATAGTGCGCTCTGCTGTCCGTCTGCTGCGTGGATGAAATGCGACTCGTGCTCACTGCGTCCTAAACCTCTCGAAGGACCTCCGAAGTTGGCCGTGAATCGGGCTCCTGCATGCGATATGATCGGGTAGGGACTCCATGCGACCGACGATCTCTCGGATGTAAAGTCCGCATAATCCTCACCGAAAAGTCGCCCCGACGGGAAGAAAGTGGGCTGATTTCACCGGCCGACGATAACCCATATAGAATCATGTCTCCTCCGAGTGCGAGGTAATCCTGATGAAGTCCATGTTGATTACCTCCCACTTCGTGTCGGGATCTCTATCGCTCAGAATAAACCACCGTGTCTCGGTGCTCTACCTTCACCGCCGACAACACGCACCGAGCTACGAACTCGCAACGCCCCTCTTCAAGCCATCCCACCAATACACGGATCTAAGGTCGTGGTACATCTTGGTCGACCGGATGGATAGAGTAACGCGCTACCGCAGGCTTCCCAAGAACTCACAAGTCCTCGAACATCCGAACACACAACTCGCCTCAAACCTTAGCACCCCATCGTGCTACTCAAAAGGACCCTTGCCTCACGAAGAGTCAGATCACGATATCGAATCAAAGCCGATCTCGAATCGCCGCTCTTCACCTCCTCAACGATGGAAGACTCGCAACCTCACGAACTCTAACCCCATTGCTATCGTAATCAATCAAACGACACCAAGGCTCGCTAATCGTGCAAATTACGAACTATGTCCCTTCTCTCTAGTCGCACATCCGATAGGCTCCCATCGACCTACGACTAAGGGCATCCGCCACAACATCGCCTTGCCCGTGGTACAGATGTCCACATCGTAATCCTTAAGCAACTCTAACCACCGTCTCGCCGTAAGTTCACTCCTCCGTGAAGATATACCGAGGCTCTTGTGGTCCGTAAAAATATCCACGTGAACCCCATACAAATAGTGCCTCAGATCTTCAAAGCGTGAATCACACCGCCAACTCCAAATCACGCGGGTAGTTCCTCTCGTGTTTCTTCACCGCCGGATGCATATGCTATAACTCGCCATGCCGCATCAACACACATCCCAACCCGATGCCCGACGCATCACAATACACGACATAACCATCCGACCTCCGGAAGAGTAAGAACGGGCGGTCGCCGATTCTTTCAAAGAATCGAAACCCCGCCACAAGCATCACCATCAAACTTGGCCGCTTTCGAGTCACCTAGTCAATGGTGCGTAGATAAGCAAACTTCCACGAACCGCCGATAATACCGCAAGGCCTAAAATCGCGAACCTCTGCCGGAGTAAGAGGTCTAGGCCAAGTCCCGATCGCTTCGATCTTCGCCGTATTAACTCGAATGCCATCACCGGACAATATGCCCAAGAAACGCCATCAAGTTAACCAAAACTCACATTTGGAAAACTTGGCGATAACCGCTGGTCTCGAGAATCACAAGATAGCCTCAAATGCTCCGCATGCTCTCGCTCGAGCGAGAATAAACCAAGATATCATCAATGAACACTATCACAAACGTGTCCAAAATGGTTTGAACACTCGGTTCATCAAATCCATGAATACCGCACGAGCATTCGTCAACCCAAAAGACATGACCGAACTCATAATGCCTGCACGTCCTAATGCAAATTCTAGGGACATCCACCTCTCGACTCGCACTGATGATAGCCCGATCGCAGATCAATCTTGGAGAAACATCTCGCACCGCAATCGGTCGAACAAATCATCAATCCTAGGAAGGGTATCTGTTTAATGGTCACCTTGTTCACCGCCTGCATCGACACACGCGCAGCCGCCCCGCCCTTCTTCTTCACGAACAATACCGCGCCCTGTGGAGAAACACTAGGCCTAATGAAGCCCTTCTCTAGCAAATCCCTAAGCCGATCCTTCAACTCTCTCAACTCGGAGTGCCATTCGTATGGCGGAATGGAAATAGCCGAGTATCCGCAACACATCTATACAAAATCGATCTCCTCTCGTGAGGATACCCGAGGTCATCTGAAACACGCCCGGGAACTCACGACCATCGAATCGACGGAAAATCTGTACCGCAGCCTTCAGATCAAACACCCGAACGAGATGGTAGATATACCCCTTCGCACCATCTTCCTAGCCTCGAGGTAGGAAATAAACCTACCCTACGATACCGCGTTCTCCCACTCAACAACCGGCCTCGTGAAACCGAACCGCATTATTCTCTCTCTCAGCTACATTGGCGTAAGGTGAAGCTAGCCAATCCATCCCCATGATCACATCAAGTCAATCATCTCCAACTCTATCAAGTCGGCCAGGTCCGACGATCAGAATGATCACAGACAAGCTCTAAATACCCGCCGAGCTACCACCGAATCACCCATCGCGTAGCTACCTCGAAGCGGTCTATGGACTCGTGCTCTATCCCTATCCTACTAGCAACAAGGGGAGATATATAGGATGCAGTAGAACCCGGATCTATCAAAGCATACATATCAAACCCAGAACCGATAAGGTACCGTGGACGACATCGTGAGGCCTCCGATCCCGCTTTCTACCGACAAAGCATAAATGCGGTTCGAGGACCGCTAGAATCGACCGAGCCACGGCCTCGCCGCGACTGGCTGACCCATGAGCACCCCGCCCGGGCGAGTAATCAGAGGAGATGATGAAGCGCAATGTAACTCGGGCGTCGAGCCCTACCACCGCCACGCTTCGGCCGGACAGCCCTCGCAGTGACCTGCTACAATCAGAATAAGATCCAAAAGTAGTACCACACTTCCCGTAATGGGATCTACCGACGGCCACACCGTGGTGGTCCTGACGCCGCACTCGCTACCCTCGACGCTCAAGCCCCTGGCCCTCGGTCCGCCAAAATCGCGTGGTCAGGCTGAGGACGGTGCAGGAGTGCTCAGGGCTGGCTGTGGTGCGAATCTAGATCGCCGCCGAGGCCGCCACCACGATAACCACCGTAAGACCCTCCCGCCCCGCCTTCTTCTCGGCCGCTCGCCCACTCGTCGACCTCTCGCGCCTCGCATCCAAGGGCGTGAGCTCGCACGCGGTAATGTCCATACCCGGCCGAGAGAAACCCCGCACATGACTCGCCATATAGTCGTTTCAGCCCGGTGACATAGCGGCACCCTATCCTCCATTCGCTACTAATGCCGGGACATATCGAGCCAATGAATCAAACTCGACATTGTACTCCGACAAGGCGCCCTTCTCGCCTCGCAGTAAAAATCTATCACCCGCGCCTCCTCATCCGCGAGGCAAGAAGTGAGTGAGGAAAGCCTCCGAGAACTCATCCCAAGTAGCCGGGGACGCTGCTTTCCCGATAACTCCCATGAATCAAACCAATCGATCGCGGTATCACGCACTATGTGACCCAAAGATCACTGACTCGGTCTCCGACGCCCGATCACTCTCAAAATCCTCTGAACGACGGATGAACTCCTGCGGATCATCCTCCGCCTCGATCCATAAAACTCCGTGCTACAGCCAAAAGTCTCGTAGCCTCAAACTCTCTCGCCTCGGGTGAACAACGGTGCGACCAAGATCGAGCTGAACTGAATCGCCAGATTCAGCCTTCTCTCAGACGGCCACAACTTTAGCCAAAAGTCGGCCATCTCCTTGTACCTCAACTCTCCGCCCCTGCATCGTGGGATGCGAGGTGTGGTACTGTGGTCTCGCTGGGCCGGGCGGCGCCATAACTCGCCGCCTCGTATAGATCGGGCTCGAGCCCTCGTGACTGGGTGTCTCGCTAGCGCCTCCTGCCGCTTTGCCCTTCGGGCCCTGTTGCCTTACGTGAGGCATAATCAGCATAGAAAGGAATACGTTAGAGGGTCCAACCTATAACACGCCTCTAAAGCACGATCTCTGAATGAGAAGAATGGAAACCAATCCTAAATATCCTATAGCCTCTCGATTATTGGTGTGGTGCACAACACACCGATAATCAAGACTTACTAGATACGGTCAGACACTTTCCGAGGATTAATCGCTTCGATACCACTTTTGTCACGACTGCCCGGTTCGTGGATCGTGCCTTACCGGCACCCAAGTAGTCATACATCGAGTAATCGTGGAAACATAAAGCAAGACATGAAACGCTTTATAAAACAAGACACGACATGTGAGAAAACATCGCTTTCTAAGATATATATATAATCATGTTTTAGCGCTACATCCGACATCGCATAACATGACTACATGCACTCTAAGGAAATATATAACTATGGCGGACAGGGCCCCGCCATACCTCGATCAGATAAAAACTAGCTACAACAGGAGATCATACCAAAAGTAGAGCCTCCTAAGAGATGGAGCTCCCGACACCAACGTAGATCCTAAGGATGCGGATCTAGCACCGCTGCCCTTACCGCGCAGATGAACGCAGCCCCGGCGAGGTCGACAACAGTACTAAGTATGCGAAATCAGAAAGTACTTAAATGAAAACATATCATTTTTAAAACCGGTTTACAAATATGTGTGAAACAACCAAGGAAACCGCACATAGTGCCACATCACAAACAAGAGCAACAATAGGTAATCAGAATACGTCTTGTCTAGGCCGCGAATGATCGAAACAGGCCACTCGCCACATCCTCATTCTCGCAAGCCTAATCCTCGACTCCCGAGTCCGCGATAGGCCACTCGCACGGGCCCGCATGAGGTATAACCCCGCATCGAGGGTAGCTACTCTCGGCATCGCCCCGACTCATTGTCCGCACGCCACATAGACCGCATGAGGCATAACCCCGCATACTAACTCGAACTCTCAGAGCTCCGCATAGGCCCTCGACCCGCATGAGGTATTCTCGAATCACGGTCCTGCATCGCTGAGTCTACCCCAGACGGAGGCGCTTAACCCCAGATCATCTCAAGAGGTGAGTGATAGTATACTAACATAACAACTTATCTTTAAGTAACATAAGCACAACAAGGATACTCACCTATACAAACGTTACAAGATACTAACACACATAGCATCATATCATGTCTACTTATCAAACCATCTTATTATTCTTTTCACAATATAAGTCCGTTATAAACACATAGGCAAACTTGTTTCTTTTATCAATCTTAAGTGGTTATACTTACTTCCCATAAAGCTAGTATAACTCTTAAGCTTCGCTTAAAACCAATTAGTTCTCTTCATAATAAATGGTTCAAGAGTCCTTTGAAATGTTTTCGCTTCTTATTATTCGTGCTTAAGCGTGAGGCATTGCACTGACGTATTATTCGTGCTTAAGCCGTGAGGCATTGCCGTAAGTATTATTCAGTTAACACATGTACGCCTACCGCATTTATATACATATTGTAAAATATCATGCTTTAGGAAGAATCACATACCTTCTCTGGAAATCCACCGCCAAGTCGAGTATGTCGCTACAGAGAATCACCTATAATAGTCACAGATATCTATCAAAGTCTAGACTATTCTCAGTAGGTCATTCTAAACAGAGGGTCCTCAATTCTACGGAAAGTCGGGCAGCACAACCCTACCCATGAGCTATATAAGTTCATCAGAAAACAAATTCTATGTAAGTACAACAGATATTCTTCTTTTAAACCCTTCTAAGGTGTTACATTCAATTCTATTCCTTAATAACCTTCTAAGTATTTATACTTATTCTTATTCTACAACAAGAAGTATTCTCTAATTCAAAAGAGGGTTAGGATTAGTTACCCTGAAGCCCAATAATATCCTAGAAAAGTCGCGCTGAGCAAGGTTTTGCTCCTAAGTTGTATGCTCCATGAAACCTTAGAAGTTCTTCACAACTTCTACTAAGTACTAAGGTATTTGGGCTAGGGTATTTTGGGCATTATAACAATACAAGAAGGCAACTTTTATACCAAGGGAGGGGGTAGGTTTCGCCAGGCTAGGGTGGGGTAGCCTCGCCAAGCTTCTCAAGGAGGGGTGTGTTGGACGAATTGCTTACAAAGGGAGAGGGAAGGATTTTTAGACTTGAAAGCTTTGTGGATGAAGAACTCTTCATCTCAAGAGGGGTATTTATAGGCAAGACATGGCCAACCAATGGCCAAGATTTAGCCAAGTGATAGGCAAGTGTAAGGTCAAGATTAGGCAAGTGTACCTAGCCAACTTGCACACAAAATATCTAACCAACTTTATGACAAGGATGGTCATCCATTTGGCCCTATTGTCGCGGACAAGTCCACCAATGAGAGGTGGCAAATGTCGCCTCTCGTTGGTCCAAAGTGTTACGCCTCTAAAAATCCGCAAAAATTAGAAATGACATAGCCGGAATTTATCCTACGAAAGCTGTGGAAACGTTTCGTCGGAAAACCGTTCGCTTTGTGAGTTGTGCCTAAAAATCGTCCAAGGCCTAACTTTAAGACCAAACTTTTTGTACGTATTCCTTTACGTACATACTCTGGAAATACGGGGTATAACAACACGCCTACAAGACGTGTAAAATTTCGCCCCACAATATATAACAAACTAGTCTAAACTACAATGTCAATTCGGCAATTAGGGACAACAATACCAACTCTTCTTCCAATTTCTTTTCAATCCAAGTTGTTTAGTATAACATGTTATAAGGCTGCAATTGATTATAACAACTATAATCTTCAAGTAGATAACATGTGACGATTCTAGTTAACGACCAAATTGTAATTCAATGTCAAATGACTCAACATGTCATTTTCGGATTTGAGCTTCCAAATTTCCATAACACTTATCAAACTTCATAACACATATCACATGATCATTTCTAACTTATAATAACATGGAATCTTCAATTACAAAAGTAAGACGAAGATTATACCTCATTTAGCCCAAATATGATCCAAGATTACAAGTCGATCCTTAGCAACTTTAGCTCCTCCTTTCGACGTTCCAAACCATTCCAAGCAACCCTTAGAAGCTTATGAAGAACTCATCTTCAAGTTCCAACTTCAAAGTTGAAGAACTCCTTAAGTTTCCGCCTTGCGACTAATACAAAAACGCCACTTTTCCGATATCTTTCTATTGAGATACACTTACAATACCCTTAGGTACCTTGGTTTAAAGTATGGAGCTTATTGGACAACAAACAAAAAAATTTCTCTCTTAAAGTGTGCTAAAGTCGAGAGCCCTCAAGGGTTTCTTCAAAATTCTTGAAATTTTTTCTAAGTGTTAAGCCTTGTATTGATACTAAGGAAGCTTATATAACCAAATGGAAGGTCTAGATTAGAACAAATGGGTGGTTTGGATGCATTTCACAAGGATCAAGCCAAGTGGCATTTGACTTAGTCAATTTTATCAAGCTCTAGCTTTAGCAAGACTTGGACATTTAAATTATGGTCAAATGACCATTCTATCCATGCCATTTTCATCCAAGACCACTAAGGGGGGTGACACGTGTCGTCCTCCCGTTCGTCGCAATATTTCGTTTTTCGACAAATTCCAAAATTCCGATAAATTTTTACTCGTCTCAAATCTTTACATTTTTGAGTTCTTACGTACGTTCTTATAAACATATCCTGGAATTTCCGGGGTGTAACATTTTTCCCCCCTTATAAACATTCGTCCCCGAATGTTCTTTTGGGAGACAAACTTAAAAATAGCGACATAATCTTCTTTTACAACCCCTACATACCAATAATACCACACGAGGCCACATAACAATACTCATACTAAAATGTCAAGCTGAACCCCATGTGTCAACGTCGGTTATCTGCATAAAGCTTCACGACTCTAAGCTTACTAATAATCTTTCCTGATAAGCTTCGCTTATCCACGGCCACGAATCAAGTCCGAGCAAATAATCGAACTCGCCTATGTCGAACCATCCAACCGCGATCTACACTTTCTACATACAAGGCCTCATACAGGCCATCCAATATCGAAGGGTATCTGTTATCGTACGTAACTCAATAAGAGGCAATTAACCCTCCCGACTATTTCTGAAATCAAGAACACAGGCCCGCAACCTATCCTCAAGTGCCTGGATAGTACGTTTTGCCTGTCCGTCGGTCTGAGGGTGTAATGCAACACTGAGACTCACCTGTGTCCCTAAAACCCTTCTGAAAAACCTCCAGAAGTTATCTGTAATCGAGCTCATCTGTCTGACATCATAAATGTAGGAACCCCGTACAGTCTCACAATCCCCCTGCTATAAAAGCTAGCATGAACCTCAGCCGAGCAAGTGGTCCTAACCGGAAGAACACGGCTGGTTTCGTCAGCCTATTTACCATGACCCCCAGGGAGTCGCACTTCCTCTGAGTACGATGCCACCCTGTAACAATATCCATTTTAATTACCTCTCATGTCTAAGTTAGGGTCTAAATCGCCTGTAATAGCCCACTGGGCTTCTGGTGTTCAACCATGACCTGCTACTAATTCGGATATTAAGCAACAACTCTGCTACGTCCCTTTTCCGGTCATCTTACCCATACATACATCTGAGGTCACGACACAACTTAGTCGACCCCGAAAAATTTGAGCAATAAGCACTGCGTGCCTCCCCTAAAACCTGCTGACTAGTCCTGCAGCACCGGGCACACACAATCTATCCTCATATCACAGCACCTCATCCGGTGCTACTCAAACAGGCTCTTCTCTTCTCGGAGAGTCGTATCTCGATACCGTATCATAACTGGATCCTCATACTGTCGCCTCTTTACCTCCTCAACGACGGAAGACTCGACAACCTCTCGGATCTAAACTTCATTAACCTTGGAAACAAATAATCGAACCCCTAGGCTCGGTAACTGAAGAATCTCACGGACCACGTCCAGTCTATCTGGCTGCCCTTCTGGCATACTACCCTTAGATCCGCGACTAAGAGTATCTTTAACTGTCTTGGCTTTCCCTGGGTGGTATAGGATATCAATATCACAATCCTTGAATAACTCTAACCACCGTCGCAGTCGCAAATTCTATTGCCTCAGTCTGCAGATATACCGGAGGCTTTTGTGGTCTGCACAAATATCCACATGAAGTATATATATACGTCATGCCCCAAAATCTTCAAGGCATGATTTAACTGCCGCCAGCTCTAAATCGGGAGTGGCGTAATTTCCTTTCCTACTTCCCTAACTACCGGGAAAACATAGGCTCTATCCTTATCGGTTTGCTTCAGCACACAACCTAGACCAACACCCAACGTGCTATCATAATAACCTAACCCTCTAGTCTTTCAGGAGGAGTTAGAACTGTAGTCGAGTCAACTTATCTTCCAATAACTGGAAGCCTTTCTCATTCCTGCGAAATATTCGGGTATCCTTAATCTCACTTATGGTTCATGTTTCCCTTTCTCTGTTGCAACCAAACTTGGTCACTAAACTTAGATTTGACTCATTTGCTTGCCCCATGGCTAAGACTTCCTGTCAATCACAATTTAGGGGATTTCTCGATCTCGTCAAGTAGTAACCCGATTTTCCTTTCCCAGTTTGTAGAGCCTATAGCTAGGTGTTACCACATTTCCTCGAAATGTTCTTACTTCCCATTATTTACTAATGGTCTTTACACTAGTCTGGGGTAGTCATATCTCGTGCAACTTACATAACCATAGTCGTATTCTCTTTTATCATTCTGGTCATAACCTTACCTTATGCTTATTATTAGCAAAAGTATTTCTATCTTGATTCATAATCGTACAGTTTCATATATGCGTACTACCTGCATTTTTATCCTTACGACACTTCCTCGGCCATTTCGTAACGTCGTTCTTAATTTGTTATACCCCGTATTTCCAGAATATGTACGTGAGGACGTACGTAGAAAATTTAAGCCTTAAGATTAGGCAAGGACCGAAAATTTTGTGCATAACACACGAAAAGAATTGTTTTCCGACGAAAAGTCTTCCAAAGCTTGCGAAGGGAAAATTCCGGCTATGTCATTTATAATTTTTGCGGATTTTTTCGAGAGACGAAATATTTTGGACCAACGAGAGGGCGACACTTGTCACCCTCTAATTGGTGGACTTGAGGGCGTCTTTTGGATGATTTGGAGAGTGGGAGTTGGTAGGATATTTTGTGATAGTTGGTGTGGTAGATGGATAAGGTACACATGGATGAATCCTCACCCTACACTTGCCTACCACTTGGCTTGATCTTGGCCCTTGGTTGTCCTATAAATACCCCCCCTTAGTTGATGAACTTCTTCATCCTAAAATAGTTTCTAAGTCTTGAAAGTTCTCTCCCCCCAGTGTAGTGGTTCGCCCAAGCCTCCCCTTCGAGAAGGCCCTTGGCGAGGTACACCCTCCTAGTGGCCTTGGCCGAGGTACACCCCCTTTGCCTAGTTGTTCTCGCAAAATACTACCCCCCCTCTTGGTAGAAATACTCTCCAAGTATTGTTACTATACCAAAATACCTTAGCCTAATACCTTGTAGTATTCCAAGGTTACACCTATACTAAAAGCCCAGAAATACTATTATACTTCCCTTCAGTCACAAAAACGAAACCCTAAGGAAAATCTCCATAGTTGGTTGGAGTATTAAGAAGAAGTTGCGTAGAACTTCTAAGGGTTGTTTGGAGCGGGTTGGAGCACCCGGAGTAGGAGCTAAACGTTGCTCAGGATCGACATTAAACTTGGATAATTTTGGGCTTACCGAGGTAAATAATCCTATCCTTCTATTGTAATTGGAAATTACATACTGTAGTTGTATAGAAATGAATATAAGATTCATAGAAGAGACTTGAACTGTAATAGAAGGATATTACAGAAAAGACTTGAACTGAAATCACATCAGAAGAATATTAATGTAGAAGATGGTAGACTAATATAACCTTTATAGGTTGAATGTGCTGCGAGTAACATGTACTACTTGAAAGGTGGACAAGGCTAGCCGGGTTATAGCCGTTGAGCGTTTTGCTAATAGTCGATAATCGTCGCGAGGTATGTGATTCTTCCTATACTCTTGAGCATGATATTTTAAGAATATATATATAGTACGGTAGACGTACGTGTGTTAACTGAACGTAGTTGTACGGCAATGTCTTTTGACTTAAGCCTGAATAATTAAGAATCCTTTTTGGAAAGAAGAGTAATACTTGGTTTTAAAAGCTTAAGAGTTATACTAGCTTTATGGGAAGTTAGGTATAACGACTTAAGAGAGATAAAAAGAATGGTTTATTAATTTTAGAAGTTAAGAGACTTGATCTTAAAAGATAAGAGACTTGACTTAATTGAATTAATATGAATTTTGTTAATAAGTGTGAAACCTCATTCGTGAGTAATGAGTACTTGGTTTTTAAAATGGGATGATGTTTTACTGATTTCGGAAATTAGAATAAGTATCGAACAAACAACTGCAGCGCTAATAAAAGGAAATGTATTGAATAATTAAGTATTATTAAAACCAGTAGAAACCTCCATCTGCATAGAAGCTAAGATGAGACAAAATGATATTACATTTCCTAGATCATGGCTGCTTTAATAAGATTGTTATAAACAAGAATAACCTACTCACATATAAGGCATATGTTTCTCAAATCGTTTTAAAGGAGAATTATATCATTAAGTGATTAAAACTATGAACTACGAAACCTTTCGAAATGAGAAACTTGAGCATTTGAAATTAGGCAAACTTGAACGCTTGGAAAATAATGTTGTTAATTGATTTTACAAAAGGAAGTTTTTTGGTTTACTTAAAAAAGATATTCACTCTATTTTAAATAATACGTGTATTGTGTGACTTTTTTGAAAGAAACGGATCTTTTAAAGAGTTAATGTATGAATTACTTTGGGGATAAAAACCCAAAGTGTTAACATAAAGTAGAAAGTACCTTGTGTGAATAACTTGATTGTGTTGGTTTGTGATAGCCTTGTAATACTTTCTTGTCGATTTGATAAGTAAACATGTTAGGATGCTACGTGTGTTAGTATCCGTGATGGTTGTGTAAAGGGTTTCCCTTGTTGTGCTTATGTGGTTTACCGATAAGCTGTTATGTTGTTATATCACATAACCCCTTGACTTGTTATACTGAGGTCTTGCCACCCTTGATGCAGGTCTATACGGCCTATGCGGTCTATGTGACTATGCGAGCAAGATGCTCCGTGATTGATCATTCCGGTGTTTATCCCGACGCGGATGCCCTATGCGCGTGTGACTACGCGTCTATCGAGACTATGCGGCTGCGAGTCCGAGGGTACCGGGTTAGCTACCCCGACGCGAGGAATACCACGCGGTCCGCGTGACCTACGCGGCTGCGGAAGTCCAGATTAGGCACACATAATGATACTATGGGCGATTGGCCTTGCATCGATCACTAGCGGCCTAGAAAAGACCAAGCATGAGATATCTATTTCACTCTTGTTTATGTTGTGGGCGTGAGACCCATAGTTATAATTGAGTGATGACTTTGAGCGTGAGTCCCCGACTTGACATGATCGCTATTTATCAGGAATCGTAGTTTGGTTATCATACATGTCTCCCGCTTTATATAGACTACTATGATTTCATTTACGTATTTTCGCCACATACTTGGTACCGCTTGCATCGACTTCCTTCGGGCCGCTCATGCCGCAGTGAAGTACACTACCGTCGATCCTCGCTCTTAGGATCCCAGTTCAGCGTTTTGGGAAGCTCCGTTTCTCCGGAGGCTTATCAGTGGTACAGTCCCCTGTCGTTGTAGGTATTTACATTCAGGGGCATGGCGGGGACCTGTCCCGCCATTGTTGTTATCATTCTTAGAGGTCCAGTAATACAGGCGCGAGTTGTAAAAAAAGGGATGTAACTGTTCTAGTTGTTATTTATATATATGCCGAAAGGCAAGTTTTCCCATATGAATTGTTTCATATTTCATACTATGTCATGTATTGTTTTATATTCCGATGATTACTCTGATGTTGTATCACTAGGGTGCCCGGGGTAAGGCACCAGTCACGGGCCCGGGTTCGGGTCGTGACATAATTACCCCAACACAATACTTTTCCCACGATTATCTAAAACTGTAACCTATGGTATGACGATACTGAAGACCTTACCAGTCTCCTATCCTTCGTCTAACAATCATGGGTACACACAACCCCATAATACGTAAAACTGACCTTACGTGGGGGAGAGAACTTATCTCCACTAAATAAACTTTCCTTGGAGGCGCAACCCTAATCACAGGGTCCTCTTGCGGTACAGTAAATATCTAATCATTACGCACCGCCTTTAAGTTCGTGTAGATTTTCCAACCTACCAAAGATGCCCTCAGCTTTCCGCCAAAAGACTGCATTTATTTTATTCTTGCCTTGCACATTTTCCTGAAATTATCCGGAAGGTCGTGGCCCTGACCGCCACACCAAACCAACTCCAAGTACCTCCAAGGGCACTTAACATAAATTCCTTCAAATTCAATTATTACGTACTTTCTGCGTCAATTTACCTCAAATGAACAAGTCACACAGACTTATAAAGGAAAACAATGATGCCAAAGAGGGAAGGATAATTCACTGGTTACTACCACTTCTCTTCCTTTACATCGATAATCACCACGTAAAACCGAATCGAGCCAATCTTCTCTCGCATGGCATAACAAGAGGCCAACTAGCCTGCATTTTAATGACCTCAACGTCACATAACAGCTCGCTAGGTCTGCTAGGATCCAACGATCAGATCGTTACCGATAATTATTATCTACCCGCCGCCTACCACCCAACACTCACTGTAGTCACCACGAAAGGTCCTCACGGATTCAGCTCCATTTATTTACACTTGGTTTCTCTCTTTCATCGGGTCGCATTTTTCCGCATTTCCAAACTTATTCTAGCATACGCACATAGCCTTCATATCGATTCGCCTCCAATCTTTGGAGTTACTATTCTAAACAACATAAGGCCATTTCCGCTCACAACTGGTTCCGGTGGAACACGCCCACGAACTCAGAAATGATTAACTAAACTTGGGCCTTGCACTCGTGACTGCCACGTGGCGGACTACTACCAACTGATCCCATTTCATTTCAAGCTATGGGGCGACCCTTAATAGGTCCCCAACCCGACTCGGCATCGTATTTAACTCTTTTCCTTGGTCTGTCTTAACTTTTTACTACCCGAGAAGGCCTTATATACCTAAGGTCTCGGTGGTTATCACATTCTTAGGCTCGCAATGTTACACCCCGTAGTTCAAGGACATGTTTAAGAGAATGTATGTAAAGAACACAAGACTTGAAAAGGGTACGAAAGGAAGAATTGTTTTTCCGACGGAAAATCTTCCGAACGTCGGAAAGGAAAAATGTTCGTTGAAGAGAATTGGATTTTCAAAATGCATTAATTGAGGATTATGGAATGTATTATCATTATGGAAATTTATTTGTACGGATTTGGTCATGTGGGGCCCACCCGAGGAATTTTACGTTTTGTGGGGCTCACGAGGGTTACGGAATTTTATGGACGAATGGGAGGGCGACACGTGGCACCCCTCCCACATGGCTTGGTCGAATTGATGCAAGGGAAAAAGGGTCATTTGACCATTGTATAGATGAGAAAGTCTTGCTAAGCTTGAGCTTGACATTGTTGACTAAGTCAAGAGCCACTTGGCTTGATCCCTTTCATCCAATTTTTACATGTGTTGTAATCTAGACCCTCCAATGTATTATATATACATACTAGTAGCAAGACAAGGCTATTTTACACTTAGAAAAAAATTGAAGAACACTTGTTCTCGCACATCGCTTCCTGCCTGAGCCCTCCACAAGAAAAATTTGTAGTTTGATCCATTAGCCACAAGACTTTAACCCAAGGTCCCTAAGGGTATTATAAGGATATATCAATAGAAATATTTCGGAAAAACGGCGTTTTCACGTTAGTCGCAAGGCGAAAACCTAAGGCATTTTCATAGGTTTTGATTGGAAATGGAAGAGAAGTTGGTTGTGAACTTCTAAGGGCTTCAAATAGAGTATTGGAACGTAAAGGAAAGGAGCTAAGAATTGCTAAGGAGCGACTTTGAATCTTGGAAATTTTAATGGCTTGTAAAGGTATAATTCTTGTCATTTTAGTAATTAAGATTACTTATTGTTGTAGCTATGGATATTAGCAAGCATGAGATGTTTATATTATGAAGTTGATAAGTGTTATGGATATTGGAACCCTAATCCGAAACTAGTATGTTTAGCCTTAAGATTACAATTCAAGTTGATTATAAGTATAAGTTTTCACATGTTATATATTGAAGGAAATTGTAGTTGTTGAAGTTGTTTATGACTATATAACATGTTAGACCTAAGAACTTGGATTGGAAAAGGATTGGAAAAGACTTTGAGTTGTTGTTTATGTTAGCCGAGAATGGCTTTAATTATGGAACTAGTTTCGTATTAATTTGTGGGGCAGAATTTTACACGTCCTGTTAAGGCGTGTAATCCCCTATGGTTAGATGAATTGTTGGGCCTTAAATGTGGCGTGTTTGGTTATTGTATTCGGCCTTGAAAAAGGTGGCAAAGTATGTAGAAACAAAGGAAATGTTGTCCGATTTTCCGTAGAATTTAGTGACTTTGCACTTAGAATATTCTACGTTTGAAGCTAGAGGTTAATGGACGTATTATGGCCATTATAGGTGGAAGTACTAGTATAGCGTATTCTACTTGAAGGATGGAATAGCTATCAAGGTTGAAGTACTTTGGAGCATTTTGCTACTTGTCGATAATCGTCGCGAGGTATGTGAACCTCTTCCTTCTTTAGACATGATTCTATGTATGGAATATACACGTGGTATTATTTCATGATTCCTTCTACTCTTAGAAGTTAAGAAGTATGTATGTTTATTTACTCTACGTAAGGGTTATGTCTAAGTTATCCTAAGTTCTTACCAAGTCTTATGGGGGATGTTGGTAAGAGTCGTTAGGAGGTATTTGGAGCCAAGTTGACTTGGCTAAGTTACGGCACAAATGAGAATAAGTATCGAACAAGCCACTGCAGCGTTAATAAAGGAAAATGTAATGGCAATCAATTAAGTTAAAATGAGTAGAATTCTCCATCTGCATAGAAGCTAAGATAAGACAAAATTGTATTACATTTTCTAGATCATGGCTACTTGATTAAAATCGTTATAAATAAGTATAACCTATTCACACATATAAGGCATATGTTGCTTAATTTAAAGAGTTTACGTTATGAAGTGTTAAGACTATGAACTACGAAACTTGATTCTAAAAGATAAGAGACTTGAGTATTTTGAAAGTATACGATACTTGGTTTTCGAAAGTATAAGTCTCTTGGTTATAAAAAGAATGTATTTGCCTAAAGTATAAAGTTAGTATAACGACTTTATGGGAAGTGGGTTATAATAGCTTTATGGAAAGTTAAAAGAGTGGTTTACTCTAAGTAATGATAAATGTTTTGAAATAAAGAAAGGCAAATGGATTTAAAAGCATCAATTGCTTAAGTTTTAAGGAAAAAAGTCACTTGATTTAGGTTTAAAAATGTATTTCTAAAAGTGTAGTGACTTAGGTAAAATGTAAACAAGCCTTGATACTACGGGTGTTAGTATCTTGGGGTTTTATATGAAAATGAGTCTTTTGAAAAGAATGTAAGCACGTAGTACTTTGGGTTAAATTCCCGGATTTTTATGTGTGAAACGAAAGTGCCATGAGTTTATAAAAATGGAAGTCTAAAGGTTTAATGAACTTGCCTATGTTTGCTTGTGATAGCTTTGAGTGCAAGTATTATATGTTTACGTTGTCGTGACTCAATGGAGGGTCTACTGTCTTGTTGTAAGTTTACTCGACGCATCGACGGTGATGTGGGATTCCACGTATGCTTTCATTATGATTGATCCTTGACATGCTTATACGATGTGGGATTCCGGCACGTGACCGGGAGGCGTTAGATTCCTGATTTGTTTTATTACCCATGGCCACGCTTATACGATGAGGATTCCGGCACGCGACCATGCTATGTGACGACTATTACTCCACGGGCTAGCTCCCCATGAAGACATGTACCACGATGAGGATTCCGAGGGCATGTTATATTATTACTCCACGGGCTAGCTCCCACGAAGACCGCACTCACGATGAGGACGCCGAGGCACGTTATGGCCACGCTTATACGATGAGGATTCCGGCATGCGCCACGTTATATATATATTATATATATATATGTGTTGTATACGCCGACAAATGGTGGGATGCCACGCGCCACATGGTTATATGTTACACCTACTACCGTTCAGTGATGTGGGATTCCACCGCGTGAGATATATATATGTATTGTGTATGGTACGCCGATGAAAGGGATGCCACGCGCGTCACATGGTTATATTTTACACTTATAGTTGTCGGTGATGGGGATTCCACGCACGCTTTGATATTCAGGTGACTTGATCGCATCCCATATTGGGCCGGGTAGTATATGCGTCCCTCCATAAAGGGTCGGATTATGTTATGAAAGATAAGTAAGTTATATGGTAATGAACTTAATGACTTCTCCTAAGTATGTACGTAATATATGGCTATAACTCTTAATGGAATGGGAAAGATAATGATGTGCAATTAAGTTCATAAGTGGTAATGACACGGCAGGATGTGGTATGTACTTTTTATACTTGCCCCTGTCATTCTTTTGTACAATTATGATTTGTTTATCGACTTTATTTCTGCTCCATATTCTGCACTGTTGTAATCGACTTCTTCGTGGCCGCTCATGTCCGCAGGTTTAGGTACACAGTGGTGGATCCGCGAGCTTAGGATCTTGGTTCAGCATTTTGAGATGGCTCCAATGTTCCGGAGTTGTCATGGTTATGTATATTCAGGGGTACGGCGGGGCCTTGTCCCGTCATAGTATTCGTTCATATCTTAGAGGTCTGTATTCATCTGTGGGCTGGACTGACTAGAGTTGTTGTTTTTACATTGTTAAACAGTGTAGACCCTTTCGGGTAATTTTTATGATTATGGCAGCCTTATCGGCTTGGCCTTAGTTTAAAAAAAAATGTGTTATTTATCTTCGGCAGTTTTCTATGTTGTATGATTAGAAGGGTGCCCAGGTAGGGCACTAGTCGCGGCCCGGGGTCGGGTCGTGACACACAATTTCCATGCTCCATGCCTACCTTATCAGTCCCCCCGTAAACGGGTACAAAACTTATCGTAATACCATAATCGTGTTGTCTTGACCACAACAACCATACTTACTTCATACGGATCTCACCCGTACCATTCTCGAAATCCTACTACGTATCTCAATCTATTAACATAGTCTTCCATTAATTCCCTTAATAATAACTTCTTAAGGGTCCCTTTTCTTCTCATACAGCTCATCATTTCCTAATTATCTCAAATTAGCATGTAAAACCTTGCTGAGAGTCCATTAACTGTTCATACCTTCCCGGTATTTTTAGTCTTTACCAATTCCTGGTAATCCATAATCATTCTAGGCAACACATATGTGACCCTCATACATAAATCCGTATATCTGTATGTCACAATACCAACTATACTACTAATATTACCAACCTGGATACGCAATCCACATAATCTTTCATGGGTCATCACGCTTTCTCGTAGAACAGAACAACATAACTTGTTAGGGAGAGACGACCCTAACCACACAACTCTATCGCACGATCTTAGAGTGACAAGAATGGAAACCAATCCTAAATGTCCCGCAGCCTCCTGGTTATAGATGTGGTGCACAACACACCGATAACCAAGACTCTACTAGACACTGCTCAGACACTTTCCGAGGACTAATCGCTCGATACCACTTTTGTCACGACCGACCAAGCTCGCTGATCGTGCCCTACCCGGGCACCCTTTCTGTATATATCGAGAATAGCAAATGAACATGCACAATCGATAAAATGCTTAAACATAAAATAACAACAAAGCTAGCCGATAAGGCCACCTTCCGTAAACTATACAAATAAAACAAGACATTTTTTTTCTTTACAACCCAAACCACAATGTGACTACGCACTATAAGAATAACAACTCAAGTGATGGTTCCCGCCATACCCCTGAATGTACAACAACCAACAATACCAGGGATAAGCCTCAGGAATAAAGGAGCTTCTCAACAGCTGAACAGTGATCCTAAGAGTGAGGATCAACAACTCACTTCACTGGCATTTAACGCAGCCCCAAGGAGGTCGAGATAACATGTACCAAATATGTGAAACCGAAAGCATCAGAATGAAATCATAAGTCTATAATAAAATCGAGATGTATGATAACTCAATTAACAGTACACAGTGCCTTACTAACAATGAGAGTAATCAAGAGTATACTTGCAACTTAAAAATAGGAAGCTCACGATCAAAGCAGGACCACCCGCCCGCAGTATCATTAAGCAATCCTACTCCTGGGACTATTTCACCCGCGATAGTCGCTGGACCCGCATGAGGTATTTCCTCGCATAGGTCTGCACTACCGCACGGGACTATTTCACCCGCATAAGCCCATAAGGACTCGCATGAGGTATTCCTCGCATCATGGGTAGAAAATCCACTAATGTGGTATAACGTCTTGGGGTTTTACCTCATTTATACTCTTACCCCGCAGTGGTATAACGCCTTGGGGTTTACCCTCATTTATACTCTTACCCCGGAGAAGGTGGTATAACGCCTTGGGGTTTACCCTCATTTATACTCTTACCCTAGCTCAACCGGCCATCATACATAACATAAGCCCTACCGGCTTATCATACATAACATAAGCATTACCGGCTTATCATACAATAAATAAGCAAGTTAAGAAATCCCCGTAACTTCTTATTAGTCTTATTCATATACACTCTCATTTTAGTTTACTTAAGGCACTAACATGTCATTATAAATCCGGGAATTTAACCCAAAGTACTACGTACTTTTATTCTTTTAAAAAAATGACTCTTTTCCATACAAAACTTCCAAGATACTAATAACCGTAGTATCAAGTCATAACTATATTTTTAGACAAGTCACAATACCTTTTAGAAATACATGTTCAGGCTTCTAAATCAAGTGACTTCTTTCTTTTAAAAACCTTAAGCAATTGATGCCTTTAAATCAATTTGCTTTTCGTTATTTCAAGTCATTTATCATACTTATATTACTTAGAGTAAATCACTCTTTTTAACCTTCCATAAAGCTATTATAACCAACTTTTCATAAAGCCGTTATACTAGCTTTATACCTTAGAAACTTGCACTCTTATTTATAACCAAGAGGCTTAAACTTTCCAACAAAACAAGTATCAAAAATACTTTCAACATACTTAAAGTCTCTTAACTTTTGAAAACCAAGATATCCTTAATATTAAACAAGTGAGTTAATTCCCTAACTCAACCAATTTGGACATTCTTAAAATAAGCCAAGGATATCAAATGGACTAGATTGTCAAAATCTTGTACGTCTACCGTACTATACATTTATAACTTATTCATGCTCAAGAGATAAGAAAGTTCCACATACCTCTTCGGGTCAAACCACTTGCCAAGTACAATATCCCGCCCGAAGTATGTCAACCTATAATGTCCACAATACTTCTATTAACGTCTTACTTCAAACGTAGATATTCCAAGTGCAAAGTCACTAAATTCTACGGAAAATCGGACAGCACTTCCTTTGTTTCTACATACTTTGCCTCCTTTTTCAAGGCCGAATTCAATAACCAAACACGCCACATTTAAGGCTCAACAAAGTAGTTAACAATAGGGGATTACACGCCTACAAGACGTGTAAAATTCCGCCCCACAATATATGTCACGACCCATTCCGGGGCCCGTAACTGGTGCCTTACCGGGGCACCCAAGTAGTCATACATCAGAGTAATCAGCGGAAATATAAAACAAGACATGAAACAGTTTATAAAATAAGACATACGCTTTATGTGAACAAACGTCGCTTTCGCATATATATATAAACAAGGTTTAGCGATTACATCCGACATCGCATAACATGACTACAAACCTCTAAGGAAAAATACAACTATGGCGGACAGGTTCCCGCCATACCCTCGATCGCATTTAAACTATCTACAACAGTGAGATCATACCAAAGAGTAGAGCCTCCCGGAAGAGATGGAGCTCCCGACACCAACGTAGAGATCCTAAGGATGCGGATCTAGCACTCGCTGCCCTTACCGCGGTGATTAACGCAGCCAAGCGAGGTCAAGACAACAGTACCAAGTATGTGAAACTATAAAGAATCAAATGAAATCAAAGTATTTAAAACCTTTTCACAAATACAATCGCTTCAATTGCACATAGTGCCACATCACAAACAACAACAAGAATAGGAAAATCAGAATGTGTCTATTCTAGGCCGCGAATGATCGGGCAAGGCCAATCGCCCATAGTATCATTCTCAAGGCCTAGTCCTCGACTTCCGCACTCGCATAGGTCACACATTGCACCGCATGAGGTATTCTCGCATCGGGGCAGCTAACCCCAGATCCGCCTAGGCTCCCGCACGCATAGCCTCAAAAGACCGCGTAGTCTCAACAGATCGCATGGAATCCCCGCATCAAAGCTAAACACCCGAATGATCAATCTCGAGCATACCGCTGCTCGCATAGTCTCACAGACCGCATAGCCGATAGACCAAGATCGCGGGCAAGCCCTGTATAACGATCAAGGGGGTAGGTGATACAATAACAAGACAACTGACTTACCTGCTAGCAACGTAAGCACGCAAAGAATGACCCCTTACACAAGATTTCAAGACACTAACCTGTAGCATCATAATATGTCTACTTATCACACAAATCTTATTACACTTAATGTAAATCAATACAAGGCTTTTATAAACAAACAAGTAAACAGCCTTTTTATCTTTCTTAAGTTGTTATACCTAACTTCCCATAAAGCTAGTATAACTCTTAAGCTTTTGTTTTAAAACCAAATATTTATCTTCGTTAAAAATGATTCAAGATTCTTTGAAATGCTTCAGCTTCTTTGTTATTCAAAGCTTAGCCGTGAGGCATTCACGTAAGTATTATTCAGCTTAAGCCAGGCATTGCCATAAGTATTATTCAGCTTAAGTCAAAGACATTGCCGTAGTTATTATTCGCTTAACACACGTACGCCTACCGCACTATATATTGTAAAATATCATGCTTTAGGAAGAATCACATACCTTCTCAAATAAAACCACCGCCAAGTCAATATGTCGCACAGAGTCACCATAATAGTCACGACATCTATCAAGGACTACTCAAGGTCATTCTAAACAGAGGTTCACAATTCTACGGAAAGTCGGGCAGACTTCCTACCCATGAGCTATATAAGTCTATCGTGGAAAACAAATTCTATATAAGCATAGTTTAATTATTCTTCTTTAAACCCTTCTACTGTGATAATACCAATTCTATTCGCAATATTCTTCTAAGTATTTATACTTATTCTTATACTACTACAGAAGTATTCTCTAATTCACAAGAGGGTTAGGATTAGTTACCTCGGTAAGCCCAATAATATCCTAGATAAAGTCGCTACCGAGCAAGGTTTAGCTCCTAAGTTGTACGCCCAGAGTCTAAGAAACCTTAGAAGTTCTTCACAACTTCTACAAAGGACTAAGGGATTTGGGCTAGGGTATTTTGGGCATTATAACAATACTAGAAGACAACTTTTCTACCAAGGAGGGGGTAGATTTCGCCAGGCTAGGGGTAGGCCCTCGCCAAACTCACCTGGGGGGGAGGTGGACGAAAGGCTAAGGGAGAGGAGAGGATTTTAGACTTGGAGGATAACTTTGTGGATGAAGAACTCTTCATCTTTGGGGGTATTTATAGGTCGAAGTGGCCAACCAATGGCCAAGATTAAGACAAGTGCAAGGCAAGTGTAGGTGAAGATTTACTCCACACAAATATCCTACCAACTCCTCGACTTGTGCACAAGGCACAAAAACGCACTTCCTCTCCATTTCGCCCAATGGACGATTCAAGTCCATCAATGGGTGCCAAGTGTCGCCTCCCGCTGGTCCAAAATGTTTCGCCTCTGAAAAATCCGCAAAAATTAGTAATGGCATAGCCGAATTTTCCTACGAAAGCCGTGGAAACGCTTCGCCGAAACGATTCTTTTAGTGAGTTGTGCACAAAAACGCCCAAGGCTAACTTTAAGGCAACTTTGACGTATTCCCTCACGCATACTCCGAAATACGGTATAACATTCTCCCTTCCTTAGAAACATTCGTCCGAATGTTCCTTCTCAAGACGATTATCGATGAAGCTTAAATAGCTTGTAAGTGCCACACATGGCCACAAAATAACACTTAGGCATAAATGATAATGGAAATTTACAAGTAGGAAAGTGAATTACCCGGAGGTGGGAATAGGTGAGGATACTTCGCCTCATGTCCTCCTCGGCTTCCCACGTCATCTCCTCCTCGAGCTCGCTCCGCCACAAGACTTTGACGGAAGCCACGCCCTTCGTCCGCAGACGCCTAACTCGACGATCGACTATCGCTATGGGAATCTCTCATACGATAACCCCTGGCCACCGACATCACAATCGGGCGCACTAGATGGATCCCCGATACATCTCTCAAAGATAGATACGTGAAAACCGGATGCATCGCTCCGGATCGGACGGCAGATCCAACTCATAGGCAACCTTGCCTACCTCGCGACAACTAAACGCCCAATGTACTGGGCCGAAGCTTCCCCTTCTTCCCGAATCTCATCACACCCTTCATGGGTGACACCTTTAGGAAAACCCAATCATGAATCTCGAACTCAAGATGCCGACGACGATGATCTCGTGATACGATTGCCGACTCGAGTCATCAATAGCCGCTCGGATAAGCTTCACCTTATCCATCGCCACGCACCAAACCGTCCCACTAGCCGCACTCGCCCACATCGAACCAACCTATAGGCGATCCGCACTTCCTCCCATACAAGGCCTCATAAGGCGCCATCCGAATACCGAGTGGTAGCTATTATTATACGCAAACTCAACTAGAGGCAAATGATCCTCCCAACTACCATCGGTCAATAACACAGATCGCAGATATCCTCGCAGTCCGGATAGTGCGCTCGCCTCGTCCGTCTGCTCGTGGATGAAATGCGACTGTGCTCACCAAGGCCCCTAAACCCTCCGGGAAGGACCTCCGGTTAGCCAGAACCGGGCTCTCTCGTCGATATGATCGGGTAGGGACTCCATGCATCGACGATCTCTGATGTAAAGTCCGCATAATCCTCGTGACTAAAAGTCGCCGACGGAAGAAAATGGGCTGATTTCGCTACCCGCCGACGATAACCCATATAGAATCATGTCTCTCCGAGTGCGAGGTAATCCCGTGATGAAGTCCATGTTGATTACCTCCTACTTCCGTGTCGATCTCAATCGTCAGAATAAACCACCGTGCCTCCGTGCTCTACCTTCACCGCCGACAACACGGGCACCGAGCTACGAACTCGCAACGCCCTCTTCAAGCCATCCCACCAATACACGATCTAAGGTCGTGGTACATCTTGGTCGACGGATGGATAGAGTAACGCTACGCGTGCTTCCTGCAACTCGCCAAGTCCTCAAACATCCGAACACACCGCTTCTCAAACCTTAGCACCCCATCAGGTGCTACCTCAAAAGGACCTTGCCCTCACGTAAGAGTCAGATCACGATATCGAATCAAAGCCGATCTCGAATCGCTTTCTTCACATCATCGACGATGGAAGACTCGGCAACCTCACGAACTCGAACCCCACTGCTATCAGAATCAATCAAACGGACACCAAGGCTCGCTAAATGATGCAAATCACGAACCATGTCCCTCATCTCTAGCTGCACATCTGATAGGCTCCCCATCGACCTACGACTAAGAGCATCTGCCACAACATCGCCTTCCGTGGTACAAAGATATCAACATCGTAATCCTTAAGCAACTCTAACCACCGCCTCGCCGTAAGTTCGGCTCCTCCGTCAAGATATACCGAGGCTCTTGTGGTCCGTAAAAATATCCACGTGAACCCCATACAAATAGTGCCTCCGCATCTTCAAAGCGTGAATCACACCGCCAACTCCAAATCACGCGGGTAGTTCCTCGTGTTTCTTCACCGCCGGATTCATATGCTATAACCCCGCCATACCGCATCAACACACATCCCAACCCGATGCCCGACGATCACAATACACAACAAAACCATCCGACCCTCCGAAGAGTAAGAACGGGGCGGCCGTCGCCTCTTTCAAGAATCGAAACCCCGCCACAAGCATCACCATCAAACTTGGCCGCCTTCCGAGTCACCTAGTCAACGGTGCAGATAGAAGCAAACTTCTACGAACCGATAATATCCTCGCAAGGCCCGAAATCGCGAACCTCTCGCCGAGTAAGAGGTCAGGCCAAGTCCTCGATCGCCGATTGGCCGTATCCACTGAATGCCATCACCCGGCAATATGCCCAAGAAACGCCATCAAGTCTACCAAAACTCACACTTGGAAAACTTGGCGTCATACCGGGTCCCGAGAATCACAAGATACCCTCAAATGCCCGCATGCTCTCGCCCGAGCGAATAAACCAAGATATCATCAATGAACACTATCACAAACGTGTCCAAAATGGTTTGAACACTCGGTTCATCAAATCCATGAATACCACGAGCATCGTCAACCCAAAAGACATGACTCAACTCATAATGCCCGCACGTCCGAATGCATCCTAGGGACATCCACCTCTCTCGACTCGCACTGATGATAGCCCGACCAGAGATCAATCTTGGAGAAACATCTCGCACTCGCAACCGTCGAACAAATCATCAATCCGGGAAGGGTATCTGTTTAATGGTCACCCTGCTCACCGTCAGATCAACACATGCGCAGCTGTCCCGCCCTTCTTCTTCACGAACAATACCGGGCGCTCGTGGAGAAACACTAGGCCTGATGAAGCCCTTCTCCAAAGAAATCCCTAAGCCGATCCTTCAACTCTCTCAACTCGGCAAGTGCCATTCTCAGTATGGCGGAATGGAAATAGCCGAGTGTCCGCAATATGTCAATACAAACTCAATCTCCTCTCGTGAGGGATACCCGAGGTCATCCGAAACACGCCTGGGAACTCGACTATCGAATCGATCAAAATCGTACCGCAGCCTTCGTAGATCAAACACCCGAACGAGATTGTAGATATACCCCTTCGCACCATCTTCCTAGCCTCGAGGTAGGAAATAAACCTACCTCTACGATACCGTGCTCCTCCCACTCAACAACCGGCCTCAGAAACTGAACTGCATTACTCTCTCTCAGCACCACATTGGCGTAGCAAAGCTAGCCAATCCATCCCCATGATCACGCCGGTCAATCATCTCCAACTCTATCAAGTCGCCAGTGGTCCGACGATCAGAATGGTCACAGACAAGCTCTATATACCCGCCGAGCTACCACCGAATCACCCATCGCGTAGCTACCGAAAGTGGTCCATGGACTCGTGCTCTATCCCTATCCTACTAGCAACAAGTGGAGATATATAGACAGTAGAACCCTGATCTATCAAAGCATACACATAAAACCCAGAACGATAAGGTACCGTGACGACATCGCGAGGCCTCCCGATCCCGCTTACCGGACAAAGCATAAATGCGCTCGAGGACCGCGAATCGACCCGCGCCACGACCTCGCCACACCGCTGGTCCATGAGTACCTTGCCTCCGGCGAGTAATCGCTGGGATGAAGAAGCGCAATGCACTCCTCGTAGATCGGGCCCATTACCGCCGCCGCCGGCCGACAAACTTCGCGAAATGACCGCCGCCACAAGTATAGCAGCTCCGAGTACGCCCCTGCATGGTATCTACCACAACGGGCACACCGAGCGCACTTAACGGTTAGCACCTCGCTACTCGAAATCAAGTCCCGGGCCCCGACCGCCCGATCGCTCCGCCGCATCAAAATGAGGTAGAGCGCTCGCTACCGCCGTGGTGCAAATCCGACTTCACGATGCCGCCACCCCGAGGACCACCAAAAGAACCGACCGCCTGGCCTTCTTCTCGGCTGATATCGCTTACCCGGCGGTCTCTACGCCTCGTGATCCCAACAGATGAGCTCGTGATACGGGTTATGTCCATGCCTGGCTGAAGGGACACACCCGCACAAGACTAGGCCATGTAATCATCTAGCCCAGTGACATAGCTGTTATACCCCGTAGTTGCAGGGTATGTATGTGAGGACGTACGTACGAGAGTACGGCAGAAAATTTTGAAAAGAAAGAAAGATGTGAGTTTTCACTTTAAAAGTTTCCTGTTATTTGTGAAGAAAAAGGTTCGTTAACGGGAATTGATTCCCGATTTGGTATTTGGACTTCATAGATTATATTAGAATTTTGAGATTTTATTTTCTGAATGGTCACGCTGGGCCCACGGAGAAATTTACTGCTTTGGGGCCCGCTTGTTTTTGAGATTTCAGAAATTGATATTTTCTAAGACGAAATATTCTGGCGAATCGGGCGACACGTGTCACCCCATGTGGCACCCGCCGATTTTACATTTGTGCACAACACCCGGCTGAGTCGTTGACTAAACGCTTACAGAACTTGCGAAGGAAAATTCCGGCTATGTCGCTTTGTATTTTTATGATTTTTCCGAGAGACGAAACATTTTGGACCAGCGGAGGGTGAAATGTGTCACCTCACAATGGAGGCAGTTGGGGCGCACTTGGCCGATTTGGAGTGGCAAGTCAGGCTAGATATTTGTGTAGATATTTGTGAGGGTTTTAAGGAGTAGGGCTAGGTGCACTTGGCTTGATCTTGGCCTTACACTTGCCTTGCACATGGCTTAATCTTGGCCATTGGTTGGCCTTTGGTTTTGCTATAAATACCCCTCCTGTGAAGACTTATTCATTCACCTCACTTTGTCTAAGTCTTGAAATCCCTCCTCCTCTAGTAGCTCTCGCCTTAAGCCTCTCTCCCTCCTCCTCCTTGTGGCCTTTGGCCGAGAGTCCCCTCAGGTGCTAGCCGGGTACCCCTAGCCTAGTTGTTTTCTGCATAATACCCCTTGTTGTGGTATAGAAATACTCCCTAGTATTGTTATAATGCCCAAAATACCTTAGCCTCAGACCTTGTAGTATTCCAAAGATACCTCTTTACGAGAGTCCTAAATACTACCTTTTGTCCTTTAGTCTCAAACCGAAACCCTAAGGAAATCTTCATAGTTGGTTGAAGTATTTGAGTAGAAGTTGGTTAGAACTTCTAGGGTTGTTTCGAGTGGTTTGAGCGCCTGAGCGAGCTAAACCTTGCTCAGACCGACATTATAACTTGATAATTTTGGGCTTATCGAGGTAATTATCTTGTCCTCTATTGTAATTGGAAATTACATGTTTGTTAGAATATATAGTTCAAGTATACTATATACGGAGCTACTTAGTATTCGCAATGTCTTTTGACTTAAGCTCAAGAATAAAGAATCGAATCGAATCAGATTTACATAGATCAGATTGCAAAGAGACTTGTAGAATTGTACACGCCCTGTTAGACGTGTAAACCCCCGGTTGGCTTCGTAGCCGCCTCGTTAGAGAGGAGATTTACGCCATGTGGGGAGGTCGCCAATTTTCTATAGAAAGATAAACTTATGTTTGGGGTTAATAGACGTTTGTATCACACGACCGATTCCGCCCGTGATCGTGCCTTACCCCGCACCCTAGTGATACAACATCGAGTAATCAATGAACATAAACAATACAAGACATATTATGAAATATGAAACAATAATTGAGAAAACTTGCCTTTCTAAGATATATATAAATAACAACTTTTTCCAACATGAACGCTTTAATCCTTTTACAAACCCTACCTACAACAAAGACTACAGCACTTAAGAAATGATACGACAACAATGGCGACAGGTTCCCGCCATACCCCGAATGTAAACACCTACAACAACAGGACTATACCATCGATAAGCCTCCGAGAAACGAGCTTTCCCACACGCCAATCGTGACCCTAAGAGCGAGGATCAATGATCGCGTACCTTTACTCGCAGATGAACGCAGCCTCGGGCGAGGTCAAGATAACAAACCGAGTATGTGAAACTAAAAATATCAGAAATGAAATCATAATAGTCTATAAAGCAGAGACATGTATGATAACCAAACTACAAGCTCACACAATAAGCGCCATGTCAAGTCGTGACTCACGCCTCAAGTCATCACTCAAATATAACAACGGGTCTCACGCCCACAACATCAATCATGCCCGTGGAATACCTTTCCTCATCACGGCAATGATGATATGATAACAACAAGACAAAGAATCCAAATGGAAGCATACCCGCGCGCTACGATCGCGGTCGAGATGTCCAAAGGGAAACAATAAGACAACTTTCCAAATGGACGATACCCGCAGCGCTACGCATCGTGTCGTGATGTCCAAAGGGAAACAATAGGACAGCATTCCAAATGGACGATACCCGCAGCGCCACGATCGTGTCGGTATGTCCAAAGGGAAACAATAGACAGATTCCAAATGGACGATACCCGCAGCGCTACGATCGCGGTCAAGATGTCCAAAAGGAAATCACAAGCGCGATAATCAAAATGGAAACATACCCGCGCGCCACGATCGTGTCGTGATATCCAAAGCGATTAACCACAAGACCTTAACCAAAATGGAAGCATACCCGCAGCGCCACGATCGTCAAGATGTCCAAAGCGATTAACAACAATAATACTATCAACGTGAACGCATCTGCGGAATTTCTCCACACCGCCAAGACGCCCAAGTAAGTTCTCAACCACCAACCGACCTTCTATCGAGAGACGCCAGAATACGTAAACACAACACTTGTATAATAAAGGCTATCATCACAAGCATAGGCAAGTTTCACAACAACAAGCATAGGCAAGTTTCACAACAACAAGATAGGCAAGTTTCACAACAACAAGCATGCAAGTTGCACACAACTCAAAGTACTTTCATTTTATGCCAAAGTCCGGTTTTTAACCCCAAAGTACTACATACGTTAAGTTCTTTTAAAAGAGATCCATTACTTTTATAAAAGTCACCCGATACCGTAGTATTAGAATGACCAACCCACCTTCCTTTTCAAAATCAAGTAACAACATTCTTTCCTAAGTTCCAGCTTTGCCTAGTTTCAATTACTCAAGCTTCTCATTTTCAAATGGTTTCATAGTTCCCAAACTTAATCACTTGATTCCTTTTAGAACAATTGAGTAACATATGTCATATACGTGAGTAGTTTATTCTTGTTTATAACGATCTTATTACAGCAGCCATGGTCTAGGAAATATCATTTTGTCTCATCTTAGCTTCTATGCAGATGGAAGTTTCTACTGGTTTTAATAATACTTAATCACAAAACATTTCCTTTATTAACGCCGCAGTTGGTTTGTCGATACACATTCTCGATTTCCAAAATCAAGAAACATTCTTAAGACGTTATACCTAACTTTCCATAAAGCTAGTATAACTCTTAAGTTTTCAAAACAAATCAAGTATTACTTCTCTCAAAATGATTCAAAACTCTTTGAAATACTTCAAGTTCTTTATTAACACATAACAAGCCGCTTATAGTTCAAATCGCTTACCTTTTAAAACCACATGTATTTTCTTACCAACATAAAGCCGTTATAACCAACTTCCCATAAAGCCGTTATAACACTTTATGTTTTACACCAATCAAATACATTTAGTACATGTACGCTCACCGCATTTACATAGTTCACACATATCATGCTAGAAGAGATAGGAAGAGGTTCACATACCTCGCGACGAGTATCGACTAATAGCAAAACGCCCAAGTACTCCCAACCGCTTACTCCTAAAGCCAAGTAGAACGCGCCACACGTAGTACTTCAACCTATAAGGCCACAAGGCGCTTTATTAACATTAAGATCTTATCGTAGAACATTCTACGTAAAATTCGCAAAGACTCTCCCCGCAACAGAATCTCCTCCTCTAACGGCCGCTACCAAGCCAACCAGTGGGTTATACATCTAACCCGAACGGTACAATTTACTCCACAAGATTACTACACAAGTCTATCAGAATACGCTTCAGCTTCGCCAGCTTAAGTCAAAAGACATTGCCAACTAACCACGCTCACTTCTATATATAGTATACTTTAACTATATATTCTAACAACATGTAATTTCCAATTACAATAGAGGACAAGATATTTACCTCGATAAGCCCATAATTATCCAAGTATAAAGTCGATCCCGCGCAATCGCTTAGCTCCAACTCCGAGCGCCCAACCCGCTCTAAACCACCCTTAGAAGTTCTAACTAACTTCTACACAATACTCCAACTGACTACGGAGATTTTCCTAGGGTTTCTGCTTTGTGACTGACGGAAGTATAATAGTATTTCCTGCCAGATAGGTATAACCTTAGAATACTACAAGGTATACTGCCAAGGTAATTTGGGCATTATAACAATACTTTGAGAGTATTTCTACACCACAAAGGGGTATTATACTAAAGCAACTGTTAGTGGTACCCCACTGCCACACTACTGTGAGGGGGTGTACCTCTGCCAAGGCCTCAGAGAGAGGAGGCCTCTGGCCGAACTCAACACTAAGGGAGGAGAAGATTTAACACTTAGAAACATTTAGGAAAGGATTTAAGAATTCATCAAAGGGAGAGGGTATTTATAGCACAAGCCAAGGCCAACCAATGGCCAAGATCGAGCCAAGTGTTACACAAGTGTAGGGCCAAGATATGCCCAAGTGCCCCTAGTCCCTACTCCTTAAAACCTCACAAATATCTACCAAAATATCTACCACTGACCTCCCAATTCGTCCCACGTGTCGCCCACCTTGCCCACCAACGAGAGGTGCCAAGCCGCCTCTCGTTGGTCCAAAATGTTCCGCCTCTCTAAAAATCCGCAAAAATAAGAAAAGACATAGCCGAATTTTCCTTCGCAAGTTATGAAAACGCTTTAAAAACGACTCTAACCTGTCAGGCACAAATGCCATTCTACTAAGCCACTACGGGGTGACACGTGTCACCCTCCTATGGCCCAAAATAAAACATCTTCCAAAATATCCACAATGGCCAAAATCTCAAAACAAAGTGGCTCCCACAAAACAGAATTTCTCCCGTGGCCCCACGTGACCATTTCCGAAAATAAAATTCCATAATTCTCTAATATTCCAGAAGTCCGAATACCAAACTGGGAATCCAATTCCCATTAACGAACCTTTTTCCTTCACAAAACCGAAACTTTTCCGTGGAAAAATCGCTTCTTTCTTCCTTTCCAATCTTTCGTCAGATTCTCGCACGCACGCCCTCGCATACATACCCTCGAACTACGGGTATAACATTCTTCCTTAGAAACATTCGTCCCGAATGTTCCTTCTAAGTCTCAAAACGAACGCGCCAAGATAGTCTTCACTACTATACTTACGAAACAATCCCGCCACACCGCCACGTAAATACCCACGCAAAATACCTACATCCAAGTCCACGAGGAAACACCTCTAACATCACCACAAATAATACTACTTTTGTCACTTTGTCGCGAGCCTTGCTCCAACGACCCAACAAATGGTACCGGCCGCATGCGATCACCGGTCGCCGTGACACTCGAATTCTTACCATATTTCCGACATCGCTTAGTATCCAAAACTCGGTTACTATCTCTAACGTGGTCATCATTAATCGAACATTCTCGACGGATCTTCGATACTTTCCAACATAACAATACGAAGACGGACGCCCTTCCTCCTAAGTCGGACGCAAATGCTAACATATAGGCAACCCGCCTATTCTTCACATGAACTCACAAAGGCCCAAAGTAAC
The DNA here is from genome assembly GCA_029844215.1 of Przewalskia tangutica. Taxonomy (NCBI): domain Eukaryota; kingdom Viridiplantae; phylum Streptophyta; class Magnoliopsida; order Solanales; family Solanaceae; genus Przewalskia; species Przewalskia tangutica. Next base: position 72,118 of record JAQGDG010000160.1, read on the forward strand.
TCGCTAAGTTCCTTCGCTTCCAAAACTCGCCACACTGTCCCGGTGGTACTTTCAAGAAGACCGACCGCCAACTCAACTCTAAGCTGCCGCCGCCGATTATCCGCACGATTCCTCCGAGCCGCCGTAACTTCTTCTAGACAAGCTTCACTATCCACATCACCGGAACAAGATCAACCAACTATCAACCCCGCCAACATCGAACCAATCGACCGCAACTTACACTTCCGCCCGCAAGGCTTCATAAGGCGACATCCGAACATCAAATGGTAGCTCAAACGCCTCTCCACAGAGACAACAATCTCACAACTACCTCAAATTCACGCGACCGCCCGGTGGCGAATGCGATTCGAGACTTACTCGAAGTTCTTAACACATGCTTGGTAAAACTTCCGTAAACAAAAACAGCCAGAACTGGCTCCACTGCCTCGTCATAAGGTGAAGGTAGGCACCCTGCAGCCTTACAACCTTTCTTATAAATCAACATCGCCAAGTGAACGGTCCCGATCAAGAACACGATGGCTGCCCCCATCGCCCACCACCGGCCGAACGCATCCACGAACTCGCACGCTGGTTAACTAAACTTGGGCCTAGCACCCTCGCGACCCTACCACAAGGCGGACCACCACAACCAGACCCCACCGCCATACATGCCGCTGGTTGACCCGCAACGTGGCCTCAACCCGACCCGCAACGCCGCACAATACTAGCTCCCGATCTAACAATCTCACTAATCACGCTACGAAAACCTAGCGGTCTTCTTAGCTCAACTACCCTCTTCATTTCACACTACTTGTGGACCTATCCCAAACACACCACGCGCACTAAGCACTCCTATAAGGGTCAAACATAAACATACGCCTCTACCCGAGACGGCCTTACCTCTAAGGTCTTTGCGTATAAAGCTCTAAGGCTCACACTTTCTATATCATCCAAAATCTTACTCTTTTAAACCACCATGTTTTCTAATCACAACTAACACACAGCTAACATAACATAGCAATAAAGTTATACTCACCTTGAAAGTTACCAAGGACCTCGGCCCGCCCTCTTCTCGCCCTTGGTTAACCCGCCGATCTCACGCTTTCTACCGCCGCGCATAAGCCCGCATACGTGCCATGCTCAAGCCCAATCAAGAATTACTCGCACAACCCTTTCTTAGGTAGTCATCAAGACTCGTGGTACATCGGTATAATCTCTGGTAGCCAAAACCATGGCTAGTAACAGGGTCGCCTCTTTGCAATCTAAATTCTCTGTTCCCGGTCGTGGAACTGAAAGTTCAAATATCATGGCCGCAGTAGGAACTGCCGTCGCCGTGCTAAACTCACGGGCTAGTAACGCCGCAGTAAATCCCCGAACGAAGCACTACCCTAGGTAATGATCGGGCTCGCGCCTCGCAACCCTCTCAGATTCTACTCGCAGCCTCCTGCCGCTTGCCCTCCCGGGCCCGGTTGCCCTACGCGAGGCATAACGGTAAGTGGAAAGAAATACGCTAGAGGTCCAACTTAAAACACGCCTCTAAGGCACGACTGCAGTGAGAAGAATAGAAACCAATCCTAAATATCCTATAGCCTCCTCGACATTGTGGTGCACAACACACCGATAATCAAGACTTCATCGATACGGCTCAGACACTTTCCGAGGATTAATCGCTCGATACCACTTTTGTCACGACCGATTCCGCCCGTGATCGTGTCTTACCCTGCACCCTAGTGATACAACATCGAGTAATCACGAACATAAACAATACAAGACATATTATGAAATATGAAACAATAACTGAGAAAACTTCGCTTTCTGCATATATATAAATAACAACTTTTTCCAACATGAACAGTTTTAATACTTTTTACAAACCCTGACAACAACAGGAGTACAGACGTCTAAGAAATGATAAGACAACAATGGCGGACAGGCCCGCCATACCTCGAATGTAAACACCTACAACAACAGGGACTATACCATCGATAAGCCTCCGAGAAACGGAGCTTTCCCACACGCCAATCCGTGACCCTAAGAGCGAGGATCAATGATCGCGTACCTTTACTCGCAGATGAACGCACTTCGGGCGAGGTCGCATAACAGTATTTAGTATGTGAAACTAAAAATATCAGAAATGAAATCATAATAGTCTATAAAGCAGAGACATGTATGATAACCAAACTACGCTTCACAATAATAAGCAATATGTCAAGTCGTGACTCACGCCTCAAGTCATCACTCAAATATAACAACGGGTCTCACGCCCACAACATCAATCATGCCCGTGGAATACCTTCTCATCGCCTACGGCAATGATGATATGATAACAACAAGACAAAGAATCCAAATGGAAGCATACCCGCGCGCTACGATCGTGTCGGGATGTCCAAAGGGAAACAATAAGACAACTTTCCAAACGGACGATACCCGCGCTACGATCGCGGTCAAGATGTCCAAAGGGAAACAATAGGACAGCATTCCAAATGGACGATACCCGCAGCGCCACGATCGTGTCGCATGTCCAAAGGGAAACAATAGGACAACATTCCAAATGGACGATACCCGCGCGCTACGCATCGTGTCGATATGTCCAAAAGGAAATCACAAGCGCGATAATCAAATGGAAACATACCCGCGCGCCACGATCGCGGTCAAGATATCCAAAGCGATTAACCACAAGACCTTAACCAAAATGGAAGCATACCCGCGCGCCACGATCGTGTCGGATGTCCAAAGCGATTAACAACAATAATACTATCAACAGAACGCACTGCGGAATTTCTCCGCCACCGCCAAGACGCCCAAGTAAGTTCTCAACTACCAACCGACTCTCTATCGAGACGCCAGAACACGTAAACACAACGCTTGTATAATAAAGGCTATCATCACAAGCATAGGCAAGTTTCACAACAACAAGCATAGGCAAGTTTCACAACAACAAGCATAGGCAAGTTTCACAACAACAAGCATAGCAAGTTGCACACAACTCAAAGTACTTTCATTTTATGCCAAAGTCCGGTTTTTAACCCCAAAGTACTACATACGTTAAGTTCTTTTAAAAGAGATCCATTACTTTTATAAAAGTCACCCGATACCGTAGTATTAGAATGACCAACCCACCTTCCTTTTCAAAATCAAGTAACAACATTCTTTCCTAAGTTCCGCTTGCCTAGTTTCAATTACTCAAGCTTCTCATTTTCAAATGGTTTCATAGTTCCCAAACTTAATCACTTGATTCCTTTTAGAACAATCGAGTAACATATGTCATATACGTGAGTAGTTTATTCTTGTTTATAACGATCTTATTACAAAGAAATGCATGGTCTAGAAATATCATTTTGTCTCATCTTAGCTTCTATGCAGATGGAAGTTTCTACCGGTTTTAATAATACTTAATCACAAACATTTCCTTTTATTAACGCCGCAGTTGGTTTGTCGATACACATTCTGATTTCCAAAATCAAGAAAACATTCTTAAGACGTTATACCTAACTTTCCATAAAGCTAGTATAACTCTTAAGTTTTCAAAACAAATCAAGTATTACTTCTCTCAAAATGATTCAAAACTCTTTTGAAATACTTCAAGTTCTTTATTAACACATAACAAGCCGCTTATAGTTCAAATCGCTTACCTTTTAAAACCACATGTATTTTCTTACCAACATAAAGCCGTTATAACCAACTTCCCATAAAGCCGTTATAACACTTTATGTTTTACACCAATCAAATACATTTAGTACACGTATCGCCTACCGCATTTACATAGTTCACACATATCATGCTAGAAGAGATAGGAAGAGGTTCACATACCTCGCGACGAGTATCGACTAATAGCAAAACGCCCAAGTACTCCCAATTGTTTGGCTACTCCTAAAGCCAAGTAACGCGCCACACGTAGTACTTCAACCTATAAGGCCACAAGGCGCTTTATTAACATTAAGATCTTATCGTAGAACATTCTACGTAAAATTCGCAAAGACCTCCCCGCAAACAGAAATCTCCTCCTCTAATCTGGCCGCTACCAAGCCAACCAGTGGGTTATACATCTAACCCGAACGGTACAATTCTACTCCACAAGATTACTACACAAGTCTCTGAATACGCTCAGCCTGGGCTTCTTCAGCTTAAGTCAAAAGACATTGCCAACTAACCACGTTCATTCTATATATAGTATACTTTAACTATATATTCTAACAACATGTAATTTCCAATTACAATAGAGGACAAGATATTTACCTCGATAAGCCCATAATTATCCAAGTATAAAGTCGATCCCGCGCAATCGCTTAGCTCCAACTCCGAGCGCCCAACCCGCCTAAACCACCCTTAGAAGTTCTAACCAACTTCTACACAATACTCCAAACTGACTATGGAGATTTTCCTGTGGTTTCGGTTTTGTGGACCGACGAAGTATAATAGTATTTCCTAAGCCAGATAGGTATAACCTTAGAATACTACAAGGTATACTGCTAAGGTAATTTGGGCATTATAACAATACTTTGAGAGTATTTCTACACCACAAAGGGGTATTATACGAAAGCAACTCACAGTGGGTACCCCACTACCACACTACTAGGAGTGGTGTACCTCGCCAAGGCCTCTGGAGAGGAGGCCTCTGGCCGAACTCAACACTAAGGGAGGGAGAAGATTTAACACTTAGAAATATTTAGGAAAGGATGAAGAATTCATCAAAGGGAGAGGGTATTTATAAGACAAGCCAAGGCCAACCAATGGCCAAGATCGAGCCAAGTGCTACACAAGTGTAGGCCAAGATATGCCCAAGTGCCCCTAGTCCCTACTCCTTAAAACCCTCACAAATATCTACCAAAATATCTACCACTGACCTCCCCAATTGGTCCCACGTGCCCCACCTTGCCCACCAACGAGAGGTGCCAAGTGCCGCCTCTCGCTTGTCCAAAATGTTCCGCCTCTAAAAATCCGCAAAAATAAGAAAAGACATAGCCGAATTTTCCTTCGCAGTTATGAAAACGCTCATTTAAAAACGACTCTAACCGTGTCAGGCACAAATGCCATTCTAAGTTAAGCCAAGGCGGGGTGACACGTGTCACCCTCCTATTGGCCCAAAATAAAACATCTTCCAAAATATCCACAATGGCCAAAATCTCAAAACAAAGTGGGCCCACAAAACCGTAAATTTCTCCCGTGGCCCCACGTGACCATTTCCAAAATAAAATTCCATAATTCTCTAATATTCCAGAAGTCCGAATACCAAACTGGGAATCCAATTCCATTAACGAACCTTTTTCCTTCACAAAACCTAAACTTTTCCGTGGAAAAATCGCTTCTTTCTTCCTTTCCAATCTTTTCACCAGATTCTCGCACGCACGCCCTCGCATACATACCCGGAACTACGGGTATAACGTTGACCTTTATAGGTGAAAGTACTAAGAGTAGCGATTCTACTCGAGGAGTGGAAAGTGCTAGTGCGTTGTAGTACTTGGAGCATTTTCGCTTATCCGATAAATCGTCGCGAGGTATGTGAACCTCTTCCTATCTTTTCTAGCATGATTGTCAGAACTATGTACGGTAGACGCATATGTGCTAAGTGATTTGTTGGTTTAAAACATAGGGTGTTATAATAGCTTTATGGGAAGTTAGTTATAACGACCTTATGTAAGTGAAAATGGTTTATCGATGTTAAGTTAAGAGACTTGATCTTATAAGATAAAGAGACTTAACTTATTTGTTTTAATGTGGATGTTTGTGTGAAACCTCATTCGTGAGTAATGAGTACTTGGTTTTAAAGGGATAATGTTTTACCGATTTCGAATCGTAACGTATCGACGCACTAATCGCAAACGTTAATAAAGGAAAATGTATTGAATAATGATGTGTTGTATTAAAACCAAGAAAACCTCCATCCGCATAGAAACTAAGATGAGACAAAATGATATTACATTTTCTAGATCATGGCCGCCGTAATAAGAATGTTGTAAACAAGAATAACCTACTCACGCGAGACATATATTACTCAATTGTTCTAAAAAGGAATCAAGTGATTAAGTTTGGGAACTATGAAACCATTTGAAAACGGTAAGCTTGAGTAATCAAACTAGTAAACCGAACTTAGGAAAAGAATGTCATTTGATTTTGAAAAGGAATGTGGGTTGGTCATTCTAATACTACGTATCGGGTGACTTTATAGAAGTAATGGATCTCTTTTAAAAGAACTTAACGATGTAGTACTTTGGGGTTAAAAACCCGACTTTGGTATAAATGGAAGTACTTTGAGTTGTTGTGAAACTTGCCTATGCTTGTTGTTGTGAAACTTGCCTATGCTTGTTGTTGTGAAACTTGCCTATGCTTGTTGTTGTGAAACTTGCCTATGCTTGTTGTTGTGAAACTTGCCTATGCTTGTGATGATAGCCTCATTGCATGTCGCTGGTATTTCGTACCGCTCTCGATGTATGGCGGTCGACTTGTTGAGAACTTACTGGACGTGCCGCGTGATGGAGAATTCCACGTATGTTTCCATTTTGATTATCGCTGTTATACCCGTAGTTCCGTGGTATGTATGCGAGGACGCACGCACGAGAATACAAAGATCGGAAAGGAAGAAAGAGGCGATTTTTCCACTAAAAGTTTCCGGTTTTGTGAAGGAAAAAGGTTCGCTTATGGAATTGATTCCCGATTTGGTATTCTGACTTCCCGAATATTAGAGAATTATGGAATTTTATTTTAAATGGTCACGTGGGGCCCACGAGAAATTTACGCTTTGTGGGCCCGCTTTGATTTTGAGATTTTGGCGCTTGGATATTTTCAAGACGAAATATTTTGATCGAATCGGGGCGACACGCGGTCACCCCCACGTGGCACCTTTGGCGAAATATGTTTGTGCACAACAAGTTAGAGTCGCTGACTAAACGCTTTCACTTTCGTAGGGAATTTCCGCTATGTCATTTAGTATTTTATGGATTTTTCCGAGAGACGAACATTTTGGACCAACGAGAGGCGGCACTTGGCACCTCTCATCGGCAAAGCGCACACGGACGATCGGGCAAGTGGGAGATATTTTTGTAGATATTTTTGCAAGCTAGGTACACATGGGTGAATCTTGGCCCTACACTTGCCTAACACTTGGTGTAATCTTGGCCATTGGTTGGCTTTCACTTGACCTATAAATACCCTCCCTTGGAAGACTAATTCATTCACAAATTGCCTAAGTCTTGAAAGCTTCTTCCTTCCCCTTAGGTGTCTTGGCCGAGAGCCCTCCTCCCCTTGGCCGAGTCCCCAGCTGGTAGGCCGAGGTAGACACCCCTCCTTTGAGGTGCTAGCCGTGGGTACCCCAGCCTAGTTGCTTTGATAATACCCCTTCAGGTATAGAAATACTCTCCAAGTATTGTTATAATGCCCAAATTACCTTAGCCTTATACCTTGTTGTATTCTAAGGTTATACCTTTACTGAAAAGCCCGTAAATACTATTATACTTCCCGCACTACAAAACCAAACCCTAGGAAAATCTCCATAGTCCGTGAGTATTGTGTGGTTGGTTAGAACTTCTGTGGTTTAGAATGGTTGAGCGCTGAGTCGAGCTAAACGATTGCCCGTGATCGACTTTATACTTGGATAATTATGGGCTTATCGAGGTAATTATCTTGTCCCCTATTGTAATTGGATATTACATGTTGTGAGTATATAGTGAAGTATACTATATATAATCGAATCAGAATTACATAGACCATTACAGAGACTTGTGTAGTAGGAGTAGAATTGTACCCGTTAGGTTAGATGTATAACCCCGGTTGGCTTGGTAGCCTACCGATAGAGAGAGATTTACGCTGTCATGGGGAAGTACGCTTAATTTTCTCAGAAGTTCTACGATGAGACCTAAATGTTAATAAGCCTTGTGGCCTTATAGGTGGACGTACCACGCAGGCGATCTACGTGGCTGGGTAGCCGACGCTTGGAAGTACTTGAGCGCTTTTGCATGAGTCGATACTGCCGCGAGGTATGAACCTCTTCCTATCTCTCTAGCATGATATGTAAACTATGTACGGTGAGACGCATACGTGCTAAATGTGTTTGAGTGGTTTAAAACATAAAAGTTATATCGGCTTTACGTGAATTTGGTTATAACAGATTTATGTTAGTAAGAAAATACTTGTGGTTTTTAAAAGGTAACTGATTTGAACTATAACTGGCTTGTTATATGATAAGAAAGAGCTTGAAGTATTTTCAAAAGATTTTGAATCATTTTGAAAGGAGAAGTAATACTTGGTGTTTGAAAACTTAAGAGTTATACTAGCTTTACGGGAAGTTAGGTATAACGGCTTAAGAATGCTTTATCGATTTCGAAATCAGAATGTGTATCGACAAACCACATTAATAAAGGAAATGTTTTGAATAATTAAGTATTATGAAAACCAGAGAAACTTCCATCCGCATGGCTAAGATGAGACAAAATGATATTTCCTAGATCATGGTCATTAATAAGATTGTTATAAACAAGAATATCCTACTCACACATAAGGCTTATGTTTCTCATTGTTTAAAAGAGAATTATATTCTTAAATGAATAAGACTATGAACTACGGAACCTTTCTAAAATAAGAAACGTGAACATTTGAAATTAGGCAAACTTGGACGCTTGGAAAATAATGTTACTTGATTTTACAAAGGTAAGAGTTTTGGTTTCTTAAAAGGATCACTCTATTTTATACTACGTATTGTGTGACTTATGTGAAAGAAACAGATCTTTTTAAGATTTTAATGTGAAGTACTTTGGGGATAGATACCCGAACTTGTTAGTAGAAAGTACCTGTGAATAACTTGATCATTGGTTTGTGATAACCTTGTAATACTTTCTTGTTGCTTTGATAAGTAAACGTGTTAGGATGCTACGCGTGTTAGTATCTTGTGATGTTTGTGTAAAGGGGTTTCCTTGATTGTGCTTATTAACTATCGCCGTTATGATAGTATGGTGGCATTCATCTCGAGATGATTCCGGTTAAGTCTCCACGCGGGGTAGACTCAGCGTCGATGGACCTATGATTCGAGAATACCTCGCGCAGTCCCGGCCTATGCGAGCTACGAGTTCCGTGTTAGTGTACGCCCTTACGGGCACGCGTCCATGCGGCCACGCGGATCGCGAAGTCCGTGACGATGCCGGAGTAGCTACCGACGCGGGATACCTCATGCGGCCGATGAGATTGGCCTACGCGAGTCAGCGGGAAGTTCCGGTGACTAGACGCGCACATTAGGTACCGCGCAAGTGGCCGCCTTTGATCACGTGACGGCCAGACAGATCTTATGATACGCTTATGACCTTGTTGCACTGTGGTGTTAGTAGCCCGCTATGCCTTCAGACTTACCCTCGCATGCTTTATTAGGACACGTGGGACCGTGTTCATGTGTATTCTCGTGCTTGTATATCATAAACCGCCAGCGGTGAGGAAGGTATTCCACGGCACGATTGATGTTGGCGTGAGACCCATTGTTAAATTGAGTGATGACTTGGCGTGAGTCCCCGACTTGACATGATCGCTATTTATGGTGAATCAGAGTTTGCTATCATACATGTCTCCCGCTTTGTATAGACTACTATGATTTCATTTACGATTTATTTTTAGTTTCACATACCTGCACTGTTGCATCGACCTCGGCCGCTCATGCCGCAGTTGAGGTACATCGTCGCCGATCCTAGCTCTCGTGGTCACGTCATTGGGAAGCTCCGCTTCTCCGAGGCTTATCACGTATAGTCCGTCGTAGTAAGTGTTTACATTCGTGGTTTGGCGGCCCCGTCCCGCCATCGGTCGATCATTCTTAGAGGTCCGTAGTAATCGCAAGGTTGGTAAAAAGGATTAAGCCGTTCATTTTGTAAAAGAGTTGATGGTTATATATATGCCGAAAGGCAAGTTTTCTGATTATTGTTTTATATATTTCGTTATCTCATGTCAGGTTTTATGTTCACGATTACTGACCAGGTCACTAGTGGTGCCCGGTAAGGCACCACCACGCCCGGTTCGGTCGTGACAAAAGTGGTATCGAGCGATTAATCCTCTGAAAGTGTCTACGCATCCGTATCCAAGAAGTCTTGATTATCGCGTTGTGCACCACACCAATAATCGTGAGGCTATAGGATATTTAGGATTGGTTTCTATTCTTCTCACTCCGAGATCGCGGCCTTAGAGCCGTGTTGTAAGTCGACCCTCCGACGAAATTCTTTCCTTATCGCTATGCCTCCGCGTAGGCAACCCGCCCGTGAGGCAAGGCGCCAGAGTCGCGAGCAGAGTTCAGAGGGTGGCGAGGGCACAGCCCAATCATTACCTAGGGTGGTGCTTCATTCGGGAAGTTTTGAGACGTCACTAGCCCCAGCAGAGTTTAGCACGGCGGAAGCAGTGCCTACATTGACCATAATATTTGAACCTTCGCCCAACCGAACAGAGAATATAGATTGCCAAGAGACAACCTCATTACTAGCTATAGATTTGGCTACCAGAGTATACCGATGTACCGCGAGTCCGAGGACTTTCTAAAAGAGGGTTGTGCATGAGTAATTCTTCGCTTAGGCTTGAGCATGGCTCGTGCTTACGCAGCAGTCGAGAAAACGAGAGATCGACGTTAACGGGCGAAAGAGGCCAGAGCAGCAAGGTCCTTTGGTAACTTTCAGTATACCTTAAGTGCTATGTTCGATAGCAAGGTGTTAGTTGTGATTAGAATCATGGTGGGTTAACCGAGTAAGATTTTGGGGATAGAGGCGTGTGAGCCTTAGAGTGTTATACGAAAGACCTTAGAGGTGCCATCTCGAGAAAGGTGTAGTGTTATGTTTGACTTTATAGGAGTGCATAGTGCACGCGAGCTATGTTCGTGGGATAAGTCCCCGAGTAGCGTGATTTGAAAGAAGGTAGTCGAGCTGGAAGACCGCTAGGTTTTCGTAATATGATTTGTGAAATTATTCCTTCGGAGCTAGTGTTTTGCGCAATGCCGCCTGCCGAGGTTGACGTTGCGTCAACCCGCGTACGCGCGGGTCAGTGGTCCCGCCTTGTAGGGCGGTGTTAGCCCATGTTTAGTTAGCCAACGCAAGTTCGTGGATGCGCTCGACCGCTGGTCGGGCCGATGGGCAGCCTATCGTGTTCTTCACGTGGTCGCTCCTCGCAGTTGTTGTTGTTATCTAAAAGGTCGCGAGGTTGCACGGTGCCTACCTTCACCTTATGACAGCCTGTGGTACTACTGCTTTCTCTCGAGTTTGTACGTGCAGGCTAGAACTCGTAAGTCTCAGACCGCATTCGCCTCGCCGTTGTTTTGATTTCGTGGTAGCGCGAGGATCGTTGTCTCCTGGGGAGTGTTTAAGCTACCATTTCGTTGTTCGGATGTCGCCTCGCGACGCCTTGTAGGGCAGAAATGCAAGTCACGGCCGATTGGTCTGATGTTGGCGGTGGTTCGATAGTCGTTCAGCTTGTTCCACAGACCGATAAATGGTGCTTGTTCAGTTAAGTTCGCACCGTAGGAATCGTGGATAATCACGCTAGAGTTCGTGCCGACGGTCGGTCTTCTTGAGTACCACCTGCTAGGTGTGACGAGTTTTGGAAACAAAGGAACTTAGCCCGAGTTACTTGGGCCTTTGTGAGTTCATGTAACATAGGCCGTGCCTATATGTTAGCATTTGCCGTCCGACTTGGAGGAAGGACGTCCGCTTTCAGATTGTTATGTTCGAAAGTATCAAGATCCATCCGCACGTTCCCGCTAACGATGACCACGCTAGAGATAGTAACCCCGAGTTTTGGATACTAAAGCGATTTAAATGTGATAAGAATCCGAGTGTACGATGCCTTCGATCGTGACGCACCTTGCACCATTTGTTGGGTCGCCGAGCGCGCGCTCGCAAAGTGACAAAAGTAGTATTATTTGTGGTGATGTTAGAGGTGTTTCCTCGTGGACTTGGATGTAAGTATTTTACGTGGGTATTTCGCGCCACCGCGTGGCAGATTGTTTCGTAAGTATAAGAGGAAGACTATATCGCCACGCGTTCGCTTTGAGATTTAGAAGTAACATTCGACGAATGTTTCTAAGGAAGAATGTTATACCCGTAGTTCCTGTGGTATGTATGCGAGGACGACGCACGAGAATACGGCGCAAAGATCGAGCGAAGAAAGAGGCGATTTTTCCACTAAAAGTTTCCGTGTGAAGGAAAAGGTTCGCTACGGAATTGGATTCCCGACGGTATTCGACTTGAATATTAGAGAATTATGGAATTTTATTTTCGAAATGGTCACGGCCCACGGAGAAATTTACTGCTGGGGCCCGCTGATTTTGAGATTTTGGCCGCTTGGATATTTTCAAGACGAAATATTTTGGATTTAATCGCGACACGTGTCACCCCATGTGGCACCTTTTGGGCCGAAATATGTTTGTGCACAACACCCTGCTAGAGTCGAAACGCTTTCACTTTCGTAGGGAATTTCCGCTATGTCATTTAGTATTTTTATGATTTTTCCGAGAGACGAACATTTTGGACCAACGAGCACTGCACCTCTCATCAGCGGGCAGTGGGCGATACGGACGATCAGGCAAAGGGAGATATTTTTGTAGATATTTTGTGTGCAAGTCACTAGGTACACACGGGTGAATCTGGCCCTACACTTGCCTAACACTGTGTAATCTCGCCATTGGTTGGCTTTCACTGACCTATAAATACCCTCCCTTGGAAGACTAATTCATTCACAAATTGCCTAAGTCTTGAAAGCTTCTTCCTTCCCTTAGCGTGGTGTCTCGCCGAGAGCCCTCCTCCCCTCGCCGAGTCCCCAGCAGGCCGAGGCAGACACCCCCTCCTCAGGTGCTAGCCAGGGTACCCCCAGCCTAGTTGCTTTGATAATACCCCTTTGTGGTATAGAAATACTCTCCAAGTATTCATATAATGCCCAAATTACCTTAGCCTTATACCTTGTCAGATTCTAAGGTTATACCTTTACGAAAGCCCGTAAATACTATTATACTTCCCACCACAAAACCGAAACCCTAGGAAAATCTCCATAGAGTATCAGGTGTGTTGGTTAGAACTTCTGGGTGGTTTAGAGCGGTCGAGCGCCTGAGTCGAGCTAAACGATTGCCCAGATCGACTTTATACTTGGATAATTACGGGCTTATCGAGGTAATTATCTTGTCCCCTATTGTAATTGGATATTACATGTCAGAGGAGTATATAGTCAAGATACTATATATAGATCGAATCAGAATTACATAGATCAGACATGAGACTTGGTAGTAGTACCGCGGAGTAGAATTGTACCCGCTAGTGTTAGATGATAACCCCCGTTGGCCAGCCTACTGATAGAGGAGAGATTTACGCTGTCATGGTGTGTCACATTTTCTGCAGAAGTTCTACGATGAGACCTAAATGTTAATAAGCCGCCTGTGGCCTTATAGCGACGTATCACGCAGCGCGATCTACGTGGCTTGGCGGGTAGCCGACGCTTAAGTACTTGAGCGCTTTGCTATGAGTCGACACTGCCGCGAGGTATGCGAACCTCTTCCTATCTCTAGCATGATATGTAAACTATGTAGTACTGCAGAGACGCATACGTGCTAAATGTGTTTGAGTGGTTTAAAACATAAAGTGTTATAACCGCTTTACGAAGTTGGTTATAATGTTTTTACGTTAGTAAGAAAATACATGTGGTTTTTAAAAGGTAAATCGATTTGAACTATAATCGCTTGTTATATGATAAGAAAGAACTTGAAGTATTTTCAAAAGATTTTGAATCATTTTGAAAGAGAAGTAATACTTGGTGTTTGAAAACTTAAGAGTTATACTAGCTTTACGGGAAGTTAGGTATAACGCTTAAGAATGCTTTATCGATTTCGAAATCGTAACGTATCGACAAACCACCGCAGTTAATAAAAGGAAATGTTTTGAATAATTAAGTATTATGAAAACCAAGAGAAACTTCCATCCGCATGTAAGCTAAGATTAGACAAAATGATATTTCCTAGATCACGGTCATTGTAATAAGATTGTTATAAACAAGAATATCCTACTCACACATAAGGCTTATGTTTCTCGATTGTTTAAAAGAGAATTATATTCTTAAATGAATAAGACTATGAACTACTAACCTTTCTAAAATAAGAAACGTGAACATTTGAAATTAGGCAAACTGGACGCTTGGAAAATAATGTTGTTACTTGATTTTACAAAGGTAAGAGTTTTGGGTTTCTTAAAAGCGATCACTCTATTTTATACTACGTATCAGGTGACTTATGTGAAAGAAACAGATCTTTTTAAGATTTTAATGTGAAGTACTTGGGGATGATACCAACTTGTTAGTGAAAGTACCTCAGGTGAATAACTTGATTGTATTGGTTCGTGATAACCTTGTAATACTTTCTTGTTGCTTTGATAAGTAAACGTGTTAGGATGCTACGGTGTTAGTATCTTGTGATGTTTGTGTAAAGCGGTTTCGATTGTGCTTATTAACTATCACCGTTATGATAAGATGGTGGCATTCATCTCGAGACGATTCCGGTTGCCGCTCCACGCGGGTAGACTCAGCGTCGATGGACCTATGATTCGAGAATACCTCACGCAGTCCCGGCCTACGCGAGCTACGAGAGTTCCGTGTTAGTGCACGCCCTTACGGGCACGCGTCCACGCGCCACGCGATCGCGGTCCGTGACGACGCCGGAGTACCCTCGACGCTGGGATACCATGCGCCGATGAGATTGGCCTACGCGAGTCGCGGAAGTTCCAGACTAGACGCGCACATTAGGCATCGCGCAAGTGGCCGCCTTTGATCATGTGACGCCTAGACAGATCTTATGATACGCTTATGACCTTGTTGGTATCGCTGGTGTTAGTAGCCCGCTATGCCTTCGCATTTACCTATTAGGACACAGCGGACTCGTGTTCACGGTATTCCGTGCCAGATATCATAAACCGCCAGCGAGGAAGGTATTCCACGCACGATTGATGCCGCGGGCGTGAGACCCATTGTTAAATCGAGTGATGACTGAGGCGCGAGTCCCCGACTTGATACGATCGCTTATTTATGGTGAATCGTAGTTCGTTATCATACATGTCTCCCGCTTGTATAGACTACTATGATTTCATTTACGATTTATTTTTAGTTTCACATACCTCACCGACTTGACCTCTTCGGGGCCACGCCGCCAGTCGAGGTACATCGGGCCGCGATCCTAGCTCGTGGTCACATTCAGGAAGCTCCGCCCCGAGGCTTATCACGTAGTCCCCGCCGTAGTGCGTTTACATTCGTGGTTTCCCGTCCCGCCATCGTGGTCGATCATTCTTGCAGGTCCAGTAATCGCGCGCGTGGTTGGTAAAAAGGATTGCCGCTCATTTTGTAAAAGAGTTGATGGTTATATATATGCCAAAGGCAAGTTTTCACGCATTATTGTTTTATATATTTCTTATCTCATGTCGTGGTTTTATGTTCGACACTCGACAGGTCACTAGGTGCCCGTAGCACCGCCACGCCCGGTTCGGTCGTGACAACCGCTCTTGTTGATGTCATGGACATGTCTACACCGACGCACTCCGGCACGCGTTACGCGTCGGGTTGATTACCCGATATATTGTTATTGTGGTTACATGGACATGTCTACACCGATGCAGACCCGGCACGCGGCCACGCGGTCGTTGATTACCCGATATATTGTTATTGTGGTTACATGGACATGTCTACACCGAGGTAGAATTCGGGGCATGTGGCGCGTGGTTGATCACCCAAGATATTATCGTTGATGTCATACGGACGCGTTCACACCGAGGTAGAATTCCGGGCATGCGCCGGGCATTGGTATTATTGTTGCATCATGGACATATCTACACCGATGCAGATTCCGGCACGCGCCACGATGCGAACACGATTGATGTTGTGGCGTGAGACCCATAGTTATATTTGAGTAATGACTTGAGGGCGAGTCCTCGATCTGGTATGATCGCTTATGTCAGGAATCAGAGTTTGGTTATCATACATGTCTCCCGCTTTATATAGACTAGTATGATTTCATTACGATTTTTACGCTTCACATACTTGGTACTGATCGACTCCTTCGGGCCGCTCATGCCGCAGTAGAGGTACATCGGCCGTGGATCCCCGCCTTAGGATCACAAAGTCAGATTGGGAAGCTCCGCTTTCTTGAGGCTTATCTTTGGTATGTGTTCCCGAGTTGTAGGTTCTTGTACATTCTGTGGTATGGCGGGCCCCGCCCCGCCATAGTCGCTGTAAATCTTAGAGGTCCGTAGTAATCGCTTGTGTGGTTGTAAAGGATTAAACTGCTCGTGTTTTATGATATACCAAGGCAACCGCTTTGGTGGCCTGCTATTATTATATCTCATGTTTCATGACTCATGATTTTATTTTCACGGTTTTCTCGATGTCAGATCACCAGGGTGCCCGGATAAGGCACCGAATCGCCCCGAACGGTCGTTACAAAAGTGGTATCGTGAGCGCTAATCCTCGAAAGTGTCTCTGCATCGTGTCTAGTAGTCTTGATTATCGGCTGTCGCACCACATCTATAATCGTGAGGCTATAGGACATTTAGGATTGGTTTCCATTCTTCTCATTCCGAGATCGTGCCTTAGAGTCGTGTTGTAAGTGGGACCCTCCGACGATCTCGCTTTACCGCTATGCCTCCGCAGGCAACCAGAGCCCAGAGGGCAAGGCAGCCGAGGGTGCCGCTAGTGAGATACAGAGGAGTACGGTGGCGCAGCCCGCACAAGACCGAGGTCAGGCTTGACGGCGGGTTTTGACGCCGCCACTTCAAAGAGAGGTTAGAGCCGCAAAGAATGGGCCGCCGAGACCGCAGCACTGAGCCTCCACCCACACCGGGCGCGTGGAGACGGGTTACGCGAGATGGCCCGCTTGGCCGCCGTGGTCGCGCTGTGCATGGCGAGAGGCCGGACGCAGCTTCAGCCCAAAGAGACGCTGGTGCACCCGAGAGCAGATAGTTTGAGGTCATGGACTTTCCGAGTTGTAGCCCGCCAGAGTTTTATGGGTCGAGGCTCGAGGATGATCCGCAGGAGTTCATCCGGCAGCTAAATGATCACGCGGGTGATCAAGGCCTCGTAAACCGAAGTCCGTGACCTTTGGTTCGCATCGGCCGCGTGATACCGCAGCCGATTGGTTTGATTCATGGAGCTTTCCGGGAGAGCATGCACTCAGCAGATGGGATGAGTTTTCGGGCTTTCTCACGCACTTCTTGCCTCCGCAGATGGCGAGGGCACGGCCGGCGATTTTTGATGCTAGACAGAGCGCGACGGTCGAGTACAATGTGGAGTTCGACCATCGCCCTAGACGCCCCAAATACGTAGCTAGTATGGAGGATCGAGTGCACCGATATGTTACAGGCTCGATGATTACATGTCGAGGCATGTTCGTGAGTAGCTCTTCACCGCACGACATTGCCCGCACGCAGCTCACGCACTAGACGCGAGGTACGAGAGGTCGACGAATGACCGATCAGAAGAGGCCGTGACATCGTGGTCTTTTACGACTTTCGAGGCGGACCGCCTCAAAGAAGATATTAGTTTTGCACCTCCGCCGGCAGAGTGGTCCTCCACAACCTTCAGAGTATTCGAGCAGTCGTGGCTCCAAGGGTTCGTGTTTCAGGAAGTGGGTGTTGGCGACGCGGTCACCCCTACCTCGGTGTGGTCGATGTGGTAGACCACATTTCGGAGTGTCGTGGTTCCAGGAGCTTGTTATTTTGGCGACAGCAGGCCATTTTGCGAGGAACCGCCCAACCAAGGGTAGCACGGATGTTACGACTCACCACGGATCGCTGGTCGGTTCATCGCTTTCTACGCTTATGCGCAGGCAGCGTGCCTATGATTAGAGTGGAGCGGTAGCTTCTGGTATATCCTTAACCCTCTAGAGTTTTGGTATGCTTGTTATGATGGTCTCATTATTGTGCTATGTACGAATAAGCGCCAGGTTAATTGTGAGTTTGAAAACATGTTTAGTCGGGAGTTACGATGGGCATGGTAAGTGTGAACCTTAGACTATGTCACGATCGAGACCTTAGGGTAAGGTCGTCTTGAGATTAAAGATTCGCTTTATGTTTGACTTTTCTCAGAGGAGTAGTTTACGTGGGATTTATTTGTGTGATAAGTCCGTGGGTAGTGTGAGATGGAAGTGGTAGCTTTCATGACGTGAATTAGTAAGATTGTTCCGGATCGGGGAACAAGAGTTTGGCGCGTTGGGGTCGGGTTGAGGACCATTTATGGTCAACCAGAACCCGGTTGGTGGGGTCGCTCGGGTGGTCCCGCCAGTGGTAGGGTCACGAGGATGCTAGGCCCAAGTTTGTATGATCATCGATGAGTTCGTGGACGCTCGACCGCAGCCGTTCAGAAGGCCGGAATGGCCTTAAGGAAGTTCGAGGTTAGTAAGATGACCAAGTTCGAGGTAGTGACTCCGCAGATTTTCGAACCAAGTAATGACCAAGTATGGTACGTGACCGAGAGTTCGGAGTGTTCGAGAAGCGGTACAACGAGTAAGGAGGAAGATAACGCGTGTTATTTCGCGCCGTTCGGCATCGCAACTGTTAGAGGAACTTTATCGTTATTCGACTTGAGAAGGAACATTCGACGAATGTTTCTAAGGAGGGGAGAATGTTATACCCCGTCGTTGCGTGGTATGTATGTGAGGACGCATTTACGAGAGTACGCAGAAAATTTTGAAAAGAAAGAAAGATGCTGAGTTTTCGACTAAAAGTTTCCTGCTATTTGTGAAGAAAAAGGTTCGTTAACGGGAATTGGATTCCCAGATTTGGTATTTGGACTTCATAGATTATATTAGAATTTTGAGATTTTATTTTCTGAATGGTCACGCTGGGCCCACGAGAAATTTACTGGCTTGTGGGCCCGCTTTGTTTTTGAGATTTCAGAATTGGATATTTTCTAAGACGAAATATTCGGCGACCGGGGCGACACGTGTCACCCCACGTGGCACCCTCGCCGATTTTACATTTGTGCACAACACCCATTGAGTCGCTTTTCGACTAAACGCTTACAGAATTGCGAAGGAAAATTCCGGCTATGTCGCTTTGTATTTTTGCGGATTTTTCCGAGAGACTAAACATTTTGGACCAGCGGAGGGTGACATGTGTCACCCTCACAACGAGGCAAGGGCGCACTTGGCCGATTTGGAGGGCAAGTCAGCTAGATATTCGTGTAGATATTTGAGGGTTTTGGGCGAGTAGGGCTGTGGTGCACTTGGCTTGATCTTCGCCTTACACTTGCCTTGCACATGGCTTAATCTTGGCCATCGGGTTGGCCTTTGGTTTTGCTATAAATACCCCTCCGCAAGACTTATTCATTCACCTCACTTTGTCTAAGTCTTGAAATCCTCCTCCTCTAGTAGCCTCGCCCCTAAGCCTCCTCCCTCCTCCTCGTGGCCTTGGCCGAGCGGTCCCCTCATGGTGCTAGCCGTGGTACCCCCAAGCCTAGTTGTTTTCGTATAATACCCCTTGTTGTGGTATAGAAATAATCCCCTAGTATTGTTATAATGCCCAAAATACCTTAGCCTTGTGCCTTGTAGTATTCCAAAGATACCTCTTTACGTAGAGTCCTAAATACTACCTTTTGTCCTTTTAGTCTCAAACCGAAACCCTAAGGAAATCTTCATAGTTGGTCAAGTATTTGAGTAGGTTGGTTAGAACTTCTGGGTTGTTTGGAGTGGTTTGAGCGCTGAGTGAGCTAAACCTTGCTCAGACCGACATTATAACTTGATAATTTTGGGCTTATCGAGGTAATTATCTTGTCCTCTATTGTAATTGGAAATTACATGTTTGTTAGAATATATAGTCAAGTATACTATATACGGAGCTACTTAGTATTCGCAATGTCTTTTGACTTAAGCTCAAGAATAAAGAATCGAATCGAATCAGATTTACATAGGATCAGACAAGAGACTTGTGTAGAATTGTACACGTCCCGTTAGACGTAAACCCCCGTCGCTTGGTAGCGCCTCGTTAGAGGAGGAGATTTACGCTGTCATGTGAGGTGTCGAATTTTCTATAGAAAGATAGAAACTTATATTTTGGGGTTAATAGACGCCAGACCTTTATAGGTGAAAGTACTAAGAGTAGCGATTCTACCGAGGAGTGGAAAGGGCTAGCAAGTTGTAGTACTTGGAGCATTTTGCTTATCGTCGATAAATCGTCGCGAGGTATGTGAACCTCTTCCTATCTTTTCTAGCATGATTGTCGTGAACTATGTAGTACGGTAGACGCATGTGCTAAGTGATTTGGTTGGTTTAAAACATAGGTGTTATAATAGCTTTACGGGAAGTTAGTTATAACGACCTTATGTAAGTGAAAATTGTTTACAAATGTTAGAAGTTAAGAGACTTGATCTTATAAGATAAGAGACTTAACTTATTTGTTTTAATGTGGATGTTTGTGTGAAACCTCATTCGTGAGTAATGAGTACTTGGTTTTTAAAGGGATAATGTTTTACTGATTTCGGGAATCGTAACGTGTATCGGCAGCACCACCGCAAATAATAAAGGAAAATATATTGAATAATGACGTGTTGTATTAAAACCAAGAGAAACCTCCATCTGCATAGAAACTAAGATGAGACAAAATGATATTACATTTTCTAGATCATGGCTGCTGTAATAAGAATGTTGTAAACAAGAATAACCTACTCTCACGTGAGACATATATTACTCAATTGTTCTAAAAAGGAATCAAGTGATTAAGTTTGGGAACTATGAAACCATTTGAAAATGAGAAGCTTGAGTAATCAAACTAGGCAAACCGGAACTTAGGAAAAGAATGTTGTTACTTGATTTTGAAAAGGAACGTGGGTTGGTCATTCTAATACTACGTATCGTGACTTTTATAAGTAATGGATCTCTTTTAAAAGAACTTAACGATGTAGTACTTTGGGGTTAAAACCCGACTTTGGTATAAATGGAAGTACTTTGAGTTGTGAAACTCGCCATGCTTGTTGTGAAACTTGCCTATGCTTGTTGTGAAACTTGCCATGCTTGTTGTGTGAAACTTGCCTATGCTTGTTGTTGTGAAACTTGCCATGCTTGTGATGATAGCCTTGTTGCATGTGTGGTATTTCTGTGTTACCGCGTCTCGATAGAGGCCGGTCGACTTGTCGAGAACTTACTGGACGCACGGGCGGTGATGGAGAATTCCACGTATGTTTCCATTTTGATTATCGCCTTGTTGTTGATGTCACATGGACATGTCTACACCGACGCAGACCGGCACGCGTTACGCGCCACGCCGGGTTGATTACCCGATATATTGTTATTGTGGTTACATGGACATGTCTACACCGACGCAGACTCCGGCACGCGCCACGCGGTCGGGTTGATTACCCGATATATTGTTATTGTGGTTACATGGACATGTCTACACCGAGGTAGAATTCCGGGGCACGTGGCTACGCGTGGTTGATCACCCAAGATATTATTGTTGATGTCACATCGACGCGTCTACACCGAGGTAGAATTCCGGCACGCGGGCCACGGGCATTGGTATTATTGTTGCATCATGGACATATCTACACCGATGCAGAATCCGGCACGCGCCACGATGCGAACATGATTGATGCTGGGCGTGAGACCCATAGTTATATTTGAGTAATGACTGAGGCGCGAGTCCCCGATCGGGTATGATCGCTTATGTTGGAATCGTAGTTTGGTTATCATACACGTCTCCCGCTTTATATAGACTAGTATGATTTCATTACGATTTTTACGCCACATACTTGGTACCGTTGCATCGACCTCCTCGGGCCGCTCATGCCGCAGTGAGGTACATCGGCCGTGGATCCCCGCCTAGGATCACAAAGGCAGATTGGAAGCTCCGCTTTTCTGAGGCTTATCTTCTCGTATGTGTTCCCCGAGTTGTAGGTTCTGTACATTCGTGGTATGGCGGCCCGTCCGCCATAGTCGCTAAATCTTGCAGAGGTCCTGTAGATCGCCAAGTGTGGTTGTAAAGGATTAAACTGCTCGTGTTTTATGTATATACCGAAGGCAACCGCTTTGGTTGGCTCGCTTATTATTATATCTCATGTTTCATGACTCATGATTTTATTTTTCCACGTTTTCTCGATGTTGTATCACTAGGGTGCCCGATAAGGCACCAAAGAACGCCCCGAACGGGTCGTTACAATAGCGATGCACCGCCCTCCATCTCGCTACAAGGTCGCGGGACATATCGAGCCAAAGAATCAAACTCGACATCAGACTCCTCACCGCGCGCCCTCCTCGCCTCAAAGAACAAGAATCTATCACCGTGCCCTCTCATCCGCGAGGCAAGAAGTGTGTGAGAAAAGCCTCAAAACTCATCCCATACACGGAGGTGCATGCTCTCCCGAAAGCTCCTACGATCAAACCAATCGATCGCGGTATCACGCACCGATGCGAACCGAATGTCACAGACTCGCCTCAAGCCACGATCACCCGCGATAATCCTTCTGCAATGACGGATGAACTCGCGGATCATCCTCCCGCCACCAGTAAAACTCGCGCTACAACTAAGGAAATCCCGTAGTCTCAAACTATTCGCCTCGGGTGCACTACGGTGCGATCGAGCCGAGCTGGAACCGCCGCATCCAGCTCTCTCTCAGACGGGCCACAACTCTAGCCAATAGTCGGGCCATCTCCTTGTACTCCTAACCTCCGCCCAGTGCCGCGGGATGCGAGGTGGGTACCGCGGTTCGCTGGGCCGGGCGGCGCCATAGAACTCGCCGCCTCGTATAGACGGGCCCGAGCCTCGTGACTGGGTGTCTCGCTAGCAGCCTCCTACGCCTTGCTCTTCGCCCGGTTGCTTACGCGAGGCATAATCAGCATAGAAAGGAATACGTTAGAGGGTCCAACCTATAACACAACTCTAAAGCACGATCTCGTAATGAAGAATGGAAACCAATCCTAAATATCCTATAGCCTCCTCGATTATCAGTGTGGTGCACAACACACCGATAATCAAGACTTACTAGATACACGGTCAGAGACACTTTCCGAGGATTAACTGCTCTGATACCACTTTTGTCACGACCCATTCCGGGGCCCGTAACTGGTGCCTTACCGGGGCACCCAAGTAGTCATACATCAGAGTAATCAGCGGAAATATAAAACGAGACATGAAACAGCTTTATAAAATAAGACATACGCTTTATGTGAACAAACGTCGCTTTCTGCATATATATATAAACAAGGTTTAGCGCTACATCCGACATCGCATAACATGACTACGCACTTAAGGAAAAATACAACTATGGCGGACAGGCCCGCCATACCTCGATCAGACGAAACTATCTACAACAGGAGATCATACCAAAGAGTAGAGCCTCCAAGAGATGGAGCTCCCGACACCAACGTAGATCCTAAGGATGCAGATCTAGCACCGCTTGCCCTTACCGCGGCATGAACGCACTTCGGGCGAGGTCAAGATAACAGTACCAAGTATGTGAAACTATAAAGAATCAAATGAAATCAAAGTATTTAAAACCTTTTCACAAATACAATCAGCCAATTGCACATAGTGCCACATCACAAACAACAAAAGAATAGGAAAATCAGAATGTCTATTCTAGGCCGCGAATGATCAAGCAAGGCCAATCGCCCATAGTATCATTCTCGCGTGCCTAGTCCCGACTTCCGCAGCCCGCATAGTCACACACGCACTCCGCATGAGGTATTCTCGCGACGGGGCAGCTAACCCCAAGATCCGCCTAGGCTCCCGCAGCCCGCATAGCCTCAAAAGACCGCATAGTCTCAACAGACCGCATAGGAATCCCCGATCAGCTAAACACCCGAATGATCAATCTCGAGCATACCGCTCCGCATAGTCTCACAGACCGCATAGGCCGTATAGACCAAGATCAAGCGGGCAAGCCCTGTGATAACAAATCGGGGTAGGTGATACAATAACAAGACAAAGACTTATCGGTTAGCAACGTAAGCACAAAGAAGAATGACCCTTACACAAGATTTCAAGACACTAACCTGTAGCATCATAATATGTCTACTTATCACACAAATCTTACTACACTTAACAGAAATCAATACAAGGCTTTTATAAACAAACAAGTAAACAGTTCCTTTTTATCTTTCTTAAGTTGTTATACCTAACTTCCAAAAAGCTAGTATAACTCTTAAGCTTTTGTTTTAAAAACCAAATATTTATCTTCTGTTAAAAATGATTCAGTATTCTTTTGAAATGCTTCCAGTTCTTTGTTATTCAGGCTTAAGCCGTGAGGCATTGCCGTAAGTATTATTCAGGCTTAAGCCGTGAGGCATTGCCATAAGTATTATTCAGGCTTAAGTCAAAGACATTGCCGTAGTTATTATTCATTTAACACATGTTCGTATACCGTACTATATATTTTGTAAAATATCGTGCTTTAGGAAGAATCACATACCTTCTCAAATAAAACCACCGCCAAGTCAATATGTCGCCGCAGAGTCACCTATAATAGTCACGCACATCTATCAAGGACTACTCAAGGTCATTCTAAACAGAGGGTTCACAATTCTACGGAAAGTCGGGCAGCACTTCCTACCCTGAGCTATATAAGTCTCATCAGAAAACAAATTCTATATAAGCATAGTTTAATTATTCTTCTTTAAACCCTTCTATCGTGATAATAGTTCAATTCTATTCTGCAATATTCTTCTAAGTATTTATACTTATTCTTATACTACTACAAGAAGTCTTCGCTAATTCACAAGAGGGTTAGGCTTAGTTACCTCGGTAAGCCCAATAATATCAGAGATAAAGGCGCGCCAGAGCAAGGTGTAGCACCTAAGTTGTACGCCCAGAGTCTAAGAAACCTTAGAAGTTCTTCACAACTTCTACAAAGGACTAAGGATTTGGGCTAGGTATTTTGGGCATTATAACAATACTAGAAGACAACTTTTCTACCAAGGGGGTAGATTTCGGCTAGGCTAGGGGGGGGGTAGGCCCTCGGCCAAACTCACTCAAAAGGGGGGGGGAGGTGTTGGACGAAAGGCTAAGGGAGAGGAGAGGATTTTTAGACTTGGAGGATAACTTTGTGGATGAAGAACTCTTCATCTTTAAGGGGGTATTTATAGGTCAAGAAGTGGCCAACCAATGGCCAAGATTAAGACAAGTGCAAGGCAAGTGTAGGGTGAAGATTTACTCCACACAAATATCCTACCAACTCCTTGACTTGTGCACAAGGCACAAAAAACGTGCACTTCCTCTCCACTTCGTCCAATGGACGATCTGTTCATCAATGGGAGGGTGCCAAGTGTCGCCCTCCCGTTGGTCCAAAATGTTTCGTCTCTCGGAAAAATCCGCAAAAATTAGTAATGGCATAGCCGGAATTTTCCCTACGAAAGCTGTGGAAACGTTTCGTCGGAAAACGATTCTTTTAGTGAGTTGTGCACAAAAAAAACGTCCAAGGCTAACTTTAAGGCCAAACTTTTTGTACGTATTCCCTTACGTACATACTCTGGAAATACGGGGTATAACAATATATAACAAACTAGTCTAAACTACAATGTCAATTCGGCAATTAGGGACAACAATACCAACTCTTCTTCCAATTTCTTTTCAATCCAAGTTGTTTAGTATAACATGTTATAAGGCCGCAATTGATTATAACAACTATAATCTTCAAGTAGATAACATGCGACGATTCTAGTTAACGACCAAATTGTAATTCAATTTC
The DNA here is from genome assembly GCA_029844215.1 of Przewalskia tangutica. NCBI lineage: Eukaryota > Viridiplantae > Streptophyta > Magnoliopsida > Solanales > Solanaceae > Przewalskia > Przewalskia tangutica. The sequence continues at coordinate 97,741 of JAQGDG010000160.1, forward strand.
AAATGACTCAACATGTCATTTTCGGATTTGAGCTTCCAAATTTCCATAACACTTATCAAACTTCATAACACATATCACATGATCATTTCTAACTTATAATAACATGGAATCTTCAATTACAAAAGTAAGACGAAGATTATACCTCATTTAGCCCAAATATGATCCAAGATTACAAGTCGATCCTTAGCAACTTTAGCTCCTCCTTTCGACGTTCCAAACCATTCCAAGCAACCCTTAGAAGCTTATGAAGAACTCATCTTCAAGTTCCAACTTCAAAGTTGAAGAACTCCTTAAGTTTCCGCCTTGCGACTAATACAAAAACGCTACTTTTCCGGGATCTTTCTATTGAGATACACTTACAATACCCTTAGGTACCTTGGTTTAAAGTATGGAGCTTATTGGACAACAAACAAAAAATTCTCTCTTAAAGTGTGCTAAAGCCGAGAGCCCTCAAGGGTTTCTTCAAAATTCTTGAAATTTTTTCTAAGTGTTAAGCCTTGTCTTGCTACTAAGGAAGCTTATATAACCAAATGGAAGGTCTAGATTAGAACAAATGGGTGGTTTGGATGCATTTCACAAGGATCAAGTCAAGTGGCATGTTATACCCCGTAGTTCCAGGGTATGTATGTGAGGACGTACGTACGAGAATACGACAGAAATTTTGGAAAGAAAGGAAGATGTGATTTTTTCGACGGAAAAGTTCCGGTTTTTGTGAAGAAAAAGGTTCGTTAATGGGAATTGGATTCCCAGATTTGGTATTTGGACTTCTTGGATTATATTAGAATTTTGAGGTTTTATTTTCGAATGGTCACGTGGACCCACTGGAGAAATTTACTGGTTTTGTGGGCCCGCTTTGTTTTTGAGATTTCCGTATTTTGGATATTTTCTAAGACGAAATATTTTGATTTAATTGGGGCGACACGTGTCACCCCATGTGGCACTTGGTCGAATGGTGGGATGTTGGCTAGCCACTTGTCCTCGCCGATTTGGCCTCACACTTGGCACCATTTTCGTTTGGCCATGTGGTGTGGTGGGACCCACACACACATGGCCCAATCTTGACCCTACACTTATATTGATCTTGGCCCTTGGTTCTTCTATAAATACCCTCGCTTGAAGAGTAAAATCATCCTCACTTGAAAGCTTTCCAAAGCAAATGTTTTCCTCCCTTTGTGTAGATTTCGTCCCTCCCCTCTTGTGTAGAAAATACTTGGTGTATTGTTGTATAATCCCAAATACCTTGGCCTAGTATCCCTAGTAGTATTCCAAAGTTATTTCAATACTAGAGCCCTAAATACTACTTTATTCCAATAGCAGTAAACGAAACCCTAGAAAAATCTTCCTAGCTTGGTGGAAGTATTTAGAAGTTGTTTAGAAACTTCTAAGGGTCGCTGAGCGGGTTGGAGCGTATGATTGGAGCTAAACGTTGCTCGTGATCGACTTATAACTTGGATAATTTTTGGGCTTATCGAGGTAATGATCTACGCCCCTATCAGAATTGGATATTACATGTCAGAGTAGTTATACTGAGTATATTATATTGGAAGGATGATTATAAAGGATTGAATCAGTATTTACATTGACCGCATTTCAGAGACTTGTGTAAGTATTATTGTGAAGATATTTGAACACGCCCGTTAGACGGTAATCCTCGGGAGTTGTTGGCCAGTAGCGGGCCCGTTAGGAGGAGATTTATGTGATAATGCGGAGGTGTCGCCAAATTTACAGAGAATAAGGAATCTTGTGTTTAGAATATTCTACTGAGAGTGCTAGAAGTTGATTTATATATCAGGTTGTTATAAAGGATCTTTCACGCGGCATACTTGACTTGGCTTGTGGTTTAAGCTAAAGGTATGTGATTCTTCCTATACTCTTGAGCATGATTGTTGTGAACTATATAGTACGCAGACGCACGTGTGAAACGATTTTTGTTTGTTTTAAAACATAAAGTGTTATAATGGCTTTATGGGAAGTTAGTTATAACGACTTTATGAAGATAAAAGAAAGATTTGGTTTTGACAAGAAACGACTTGATTTTGAAAGTTAAGAGACTTGATCTTGAAAGATAAGAGACTTGACTTATAACGACTTGTTTTCGAAAAGGAGAAGTAACTTGATTTAAGTATAGGTTACTTGTTTTGAAAAGAGTAAGTTAATTGGGTTTTAAAAGAGTATACTTGATGTTGTTCTAAAAGAAAAGCACTTAGTTTATAAAGTATGTAGTACTTGATTTTAAAAGCCTTGTAAAGATTTTTACGAAGGTGAAGTAATTTGGTTTTAAAAGTAAAACGTGTTTTTCTTTATATACTACAGTATTAGTATCACGTGGCTTTTACGCAGGCGAGGTCTTTTTGAAAGGAAAGTATGTAGTATTTTGGGTTTGAAACCCGGATTGTTGATTAAAATGAATGTATGTTAAACTTGCCTATGCTTGTTGTGATAGTCTTTGATGTGCAAGTGTTTTGTTGATGTGTCGCCGTGACTCTGGGAGGGCCGCTATCCGATCGATTGATCGGACATACCGACGTTGGGTCCACGAGTATGCGCCCACTTTGAGTATCGATCGGTTGTTTCAGATCGTCGTGACTCCGAGGGCCGCTATCCGATTTATTTCCTTTGGACATGCCGACGTGATGGATGTTCCACCACGCATGCGCCCGAGGATGGTTTCATGGCCATGACTTCCGAGGTAAGCACGGCACGCGGTCATCGCGAGGTTCAGATCGTTAGTCCATGGACCGCTAATCCACGGCTTGCCGCCGCGACGAGTGATCACGGGCTTGGTTTGTACGCGTGGTTCGTGCACACTTTAGATACTTGTTCGTCATTTTCTCGTACCAGAGCCTCCGTAGATAGCTTAAGATACTTGCCTCTGGCCATATCTTGTGAGACGGTAGGCTATCAGACGTTAGCTTAAGATACTTGCCTCGCGGGCTAGCTAGCTGACCGTAGTTGGCTTCCGCATTTTGCCTGATGGGATATGACTAGCTTTTGACCGTAGTTGGCTATTCTACTCGCCCGACGGTTTTGATGACGCAGTGTGATCTAGTGTTCAGTTCACATACGGGTGTTGTTTTACATCATGTATCGCTGGCAGCTGAGGAATGAGTTCCACTGCATGAGTGGTATTACGGGCGTGAGACCCATAATTATGTGCGAGTGATTATTCCGGGATACGCGCCCTTACTTGACATAAATCACACTTATTGCGAAATGGTTTTATAAAATGATGAAATGTGATTTCATTACAAGATTTTCGCCACATGCTTGGTACCGCCAGATCGACCTCCTCGGGCTGCGTTCACGCCGCAGTGTAGGTACACCAGCTTGGTTGATCTCGCTCATAGGATCGCAGTCATTGGGAAGCTCCGTTCCTCCGAGGCTTATCTTTTGGTATAGTCCGCTGTCTTTTTAGGTACTTGTTCATTCAGGGGTATGGCGGGGACCTGTCCCGTCATAGTTTTTGTATATCTTAGAGGTCCAGAGTAATCGCAGGCGTGGTTTGTAAAGGATAACTGCTCGGGTTTTATGTATATATACCAAGGCAACGGTGGTTGGCCTGCTTATTTATTTATGTCTCTCATTTCATGTGTAAAGTTTTATTTCCGCTGGTTTTCTCGATGTTGTATCACTAGGGTGCCCGGTAAGGCACCGATGACGCCCGGTTTCGGGCGCACAAGTGGTATCGAGCGATTAATCCTCGGAAAGTGTCTACGCACCGTGTCTAGTAGAGTCTTGATTATCGTGTGTTGTGCACCACATCTATAATCGTGAGGTCAGCAGGACATTTAGGATTGGTTTCTATTCTTCTCACTCGAGATCGTGCCTTAGAGCGATGTTGTAAGTTGGACTCTTCCGACGTGTTCTTTCTCGCCGCTTATGCCTCCGCGCAAGGCAACCCGCCCGTATGGGCAAGGCAGCCGTGGGAGCCGCTAGGGACACAGAGGAGTACGAGGGCGCAGCCCTGGCCATTACCCGAGATAGTTCTTCAGACGGCGAAGTTTTGCGACGCCGCAACCCAAAGAGAGGTTAGAGCCGCAGCAGCTGGCCGCAGAGACCACGCACTGAGCCTCCACCCCACCGGAGCAGCAGGAGATGGGTTACAAGGAGATGGCCCGCCATCGCCGTGATCGTGGCCGACACGGCGAGAGGCCGGACGCAGCAGCCCAGCCCAGAGCCCCGTAGTTCATCCCGCATCGGATAGTTTGAGGCTACGGATTTTCTCGAGTTGTATCCCGCCGCAGTTCTATGGGTCGAGGCCCGAGGATGATCCGCAGGAGTTCATCCGCCGCCACTGAGATCATGCGAGTGATCAAGGCTTCGAGACCGAGTCCGTGATTTTCGGTTCGCATCGGCCGCGTGATACCGCAGCCGATCGTTTGATTCACGAGCTGTCCCGGGGGAGCATGCGCCTCACCGTTTGGGACGAAGTTCTCGAGGCATTTCTCACCATTTCTTGCCGCAGATGGCGAGGGCACGGGCCGAGTGCTCGATCTTGAGACAGGGAGGACGCACAGTCCGGGAGTACAACGTAGAGTTCGACTCGTTGGCTCGATATGTCCCTCGTTAGTAGCTAATATGGAGGACAGAGTGCACCGCCACGTCACAGGCTTGATGACTACTTGGCGTAGTCTTGTTCGTGTATCGCTCACCGGCATGGACATCGCCCGCACGCAGCTCATGCACTAGTGGTGCGAGGCACGAGAGACCGACGGATTGACCAATATCGCCAGAAGAGGCCGTGACAGCAGGTCCTTTGGTAACTTTCAAGGCGGACCGCCTCAAGAAGCAGACTAGTTACGCCGCCAAGACAGAGTGGTCCTCTGCGCCTTCGTGCCTCCAGAGTATTCAGGAGCGTCGTGGCTCCAGGTTCAGTTTTCGGGAGTCAGGCTGCTGAGAAGCCACCCCGACCTAAGTGTAACTACATGTAAACCCCATTCGGGGGAGTGTCAGAGGACTTGTTTTACATGTGGCCAGCGGGGCCATTTTGCGAGAAATTGTCCTACCAGAGGTAGCGCGGATGTTGAGACTCAGCCTTCGGGATCTGTCATGGTTCTTCGCCCGATAGCCAGTGGTGTTCATATACGGCGAGCCGGGCGAGGTCGTGGTGGAAGTTCCCGCTATAGCGGTCCTTGAAATCGCCTATTTGTTTTTGTGATATCAGGTATATCCTTGACCCTCTAAGAGACTAGTATGCATTTGTATTAAGATAAGTATGTTTTTTTTAATTATTATGTTCTGATAGCATTATGTTGGTGTGATAATTCCATGGGTAGTGTAAGATGGAAGTGGTAGCTTTCATGACGTGAATTAGTAAGATTGTTCCGGATCGGGGAACGAGAGATCGGGCGCGATAATGGTCGGGTTGAGGCTGTCGCGGGTCAACCCGCAGCCGGATTGAGCGGGTCGATTCGAGGTGAACCCGCCGGGTGGTAGGTCACGAGGTGCTAGGCCCAAGTTTAGGTAACCATCGTATGAGTTCGGGGATGTGTTCGATCAGAATCGGATCGTGAAGGCCGGAGATAGGCCTTAGAGTAAATTGAAGCTAGTAGGAGATGTTGTGAGATTAGAAATGATTTCCTCGTTAGCTTGGATTTGTATGTTATACTATGGCCATTGATGGCGTGATTGGTTTCGTAAGTATAGTAGTGAAGACTATACCGGCACACGTTCGTTTGGAGACTTAGAAGGAACATTCGACGAATGTTTCTAAGGGGAAGAATGTTATACCCCGTAGTTCCAGGGTATGGATGTGAGGACGTACGTACGAGAATACGACAGAAATTTTGGAAAGAAAGGAAGATGTGATTTTTTCGACGGAAAAGTTCCGGTTTTTGTGAAGAAAAAGGTTCGTTAATGGGAATTGGATTCCCAGATTTGGTATTTGGACTTCTTGGATTATATTAGAATTTTGAGGTTTTATTTTCAGAAATGGTCACGTGGGACCCACGGAGAAATTTACGCTTTGTGGGCCCGCTTTGTTTTTGAGATTTCGGTATTTTGGATATTTTCGAAGACGAAATATTTTGATTTAATTGGGGCGACACGTGTCACCCCATGTGGCACTTGGTCGAATGGGGCGGATGTCGCCAGCCACTGTCCTAGCCGATTTGGCCCTCACACTTGGCACCATTTTCGTTTGGCCATGTGGTGTGGTGGGACCCACACACACATGGCCCAATCTTGACCCTACACTTATATTGATCTTGGCCCTTGGTTCTTCTATAAATACCCCTTGGCTTGAAGAGTAAAATCATCCTCACTTGAAAGCTTTCCAAAGCAAATGTTTTCCTCCCTTTGTGTAGATTTCCCTCTCCTCTTGTGTAGAAAATACTTGGTGTATTGTTGTATAATCCCAAATACCTTGGCCTAGTATCCCTAGTAGTATTCCAAAGTTATTTCAATACTAGAGTCTAAATACTACTTTATTCCAATAGCCAGAAACGAAACCCTAGAAAAATCTTCCTAGCTTGGTGGAAGTATTTAGAGAAGTTGTTTAGAAACTTCTAAGGGTCGCTGAGCGGGTTGAGCGTAAGGATCGAGCTAAACGTTGCTCGGGATCGACTTATAACTTGGATAATTTTGGGCTTATCGAGGTAATGATCTACGTCCCCTATCAGAATTGGATATTACATGTTGTAGTAGTTATACTTGAGTATATTATATTGGAAGGATGATTATAAAGGATTGAATCAGTATTTACATTGACTGCATTTACGAGACTTGTGTAAGTATTATTGAAGATATTTGAACACGTCCTGTTAGACGTGTAATCCCCTGAGTTGTTGCACAGTAGCGGCCCGTTAGGGAGGAGATTTATGTGATAGCGGGGAGGTGTCACGAAATTTCGTAGAATAAGGAATCTTGTGTTTAGAATATTCTACGGAGAGTGCTAGAAGTTGATTTATATATTGTGGTTGTTATAGGTGGATCTTTCACGCCACGCATACTTGACTTGGCTTGTGGTTTAAGCTAAAGGTATGTGATTCTTCCTATACTCTTGAGCATGATTGTTGTGAACTATATAGTACGTAGACGACGTGTGTGAAACGATTTTTGTTTGTTTTAAAACATAAAGTGTTATAATGGCTTTATGGGAAGTTAGTTATAACGACTTTATGAAGATAAAAGAAAGATTTGGTTTTGACAAGAAACGACTTGATTTTGAAAGTTAAGAGACTTGATCTTGAAAGATAAGAGACTTGACTTATAACGACTTGTTTTCTAAAAGGAGAAGTAACTTGATTTAAGTATAGGTTACTTGTTTTGAAAAGAGTAAGTTAATTGGGTTTTAAAAAGAGTATACTTGATGTTGTTCTAAAAGAAAAGCACTTGGTTTATAAAGTATATAGTACTTGATTTTAAAAGCCTTGTAAAGATTTTTACGAAGTTGAAGTAATTTGGTTTTAAAAGTAAAACGTGTTTTTCTTTATATACTACAGTATTAGTATCACGTGGCTTTTACGTAGGGAGGTCTTTTGTTAAGGAAAGTATGTAGTATTTTGGGTTTGAAACCCGATTGTTGATTAAAATGAATGTATGTTAAACTTGCCTATGCTTGTTGTGATAGTCTTTGATGTGCAAGTGTTTTGTTGATGTGCTGCCGTGACTCTCTCGAGGGCCGCTATCTCGATTGATTGATCGACATACTGACGTTGGGTGGTCCACGAGTATGCGTCCACTTTGAGTATTGACTGGTTGTTTCTGTACTGTCGTGACTCTCTGGGAGGGCCGGCTATCTGATTTATTTCCTTTGGACATGCTGACGTGATGGATGTTCCACCGCACGCGCCCGTGAGGATGGTTTCATGGCCATGACTTCCGAGGTAAGATGCCGGCACGCGGTCATCGTGAGGTTCGCATCATAGTCCACGGACCGCTAATCCATGAAGCTTGCCGCGTGACGAGTGATCACGGGCTTGGTTTGTACGTGTGGTTCGTGCACACTTTAGATACTTGTTCGTCATTTTCTCGCACCAGAGCCTCGTAGATAGCTTAAGATACTTGCCTGGCCATATCTTGTGAGACGGTAGGCTATTGTACGTTAGCTTAAGATACTTGCCTCGCCAATGCGGCTAGCTTTTGACCGTAGTTGGCTTCCGCATTTGCCCGTGATGGGATATGACTAGCTTTTGACCGGTAGTTGGCTATTCTACTCGCCCGATCGGTTTTGATGACGCAGTGTGATCTAGTGTTCGTGTTCACATACGGGTGTTGTTTTACATCATGTATCGCCAGCCGAGGAATGAGTTCCACGGCATGAGTGGTATTATGGGCGAGACCCATAATTATGTGTGAGTGATTATTCCGGGATATCGCCCCTTACTTGACATAATCAAGCTATTTATTGCGAAATGGTTTTATAAAATGATGAAATGTGATTTCATTACAGTATTTTCGCCACATGCTTGGTACTGTTAGATCGACCTCCTTCGGCCGCGTTCACGCCGCAGTAGAGGTACACCGCTTGGTTGATCCGCCATAGGATCGCAGTCAGCTTGGGAAGCTCCGTTCCTCCGAGGCTTATCTTTTGTATAGTCCCCGTCATTGTAGGTACTTGTACATTCGTGGTACGGGCCCCGTCCCGTCATAGTTGTTGTATATCTTAGAGGTCTCAGAGTAATCGCCAAGCGTGGTTTGTAAAAAGGATAACTGCTCGGTTTTATGTATATATACCAAGGCAACATTGGGTTGGCCTGTTTATTTATTTATGTCTCTCATTTCATGTGTAAAGTTTTTATTTCCGCTGGTTTTCTCTGATGTTGTATCACTAGGGTGCCCGGGGTAAGGCACCAGTGACGGGCTCGGGTTTCGGGGCGTCACATGGCATTTGACTGTTACACCCCGGAATTTCAGGATATGTTTCTAAAAACGTACGTAAGAACTCAAAAATGTTAAGGTTTGAGACGAGTAAAAATTTATTGGAATTATGGAATTGTCGGAAAATGAAATATTGCGACGAACGGGAGGGTGACATGTGTCACCCCCCCCCCTTTATGGACGTGGACGAAATGTGCATGGGTGGAATGGTCATTTGACCATAATTAAGATGAAAGTCTTGCTAGCCTAAGAGCTTGACAACATTGACCAAGTCAATGACCCCACATAGCTTGATATTTAAATGAATCTCATCCAAACCTCACAAGTGTTCTAATCCTAACCCTCCAATTGGTTATATATGCATCCATTGTGCAAGACAAGGCTATTTTTACACTTAGAAAAATTTCAAGAAGCTTGTGCTTCAATAGGTGCTCTCGGGTTTGAGGATTTTTAGAAGACAAAATTTTTTGTTTGTTGTCCAATAAGCTCCATACTTTAAACAAGGTACCTAAGGGTATTGTAAGTGTATCTCAATAGAAAAATCCCGGAAAAAGATAGTTTTTGTATTAGTCGCAAGGTGAAAACCTAGTTGCTTTTCTAGGTTTTGTTTGGAAGATTGAAGGAAATTGGTTGGTGTTGTTCCAAGGGTCTCAAGTGGCGGATTGAAGTGTCTTGAAGAGGCTCTAAGTTGCTAAGGAGCGACTTCGTATTTGGAGTTGGATTAAGATTCGTTGAGGTAATAATCTTGTCTCTTAAAAGTGTTACAAGATTATATATATTGTTGTTAGCTTTACATGTTGCTAGCATGAAGTTTATGTGTTGAAGTTTTATAAGTATTATGGATTGATTGTAGCCTTAAATCCGAAATGTCATTTAAGCCATGTGAAGTTGGATTACAATTTGGTTGTTTATTAGAATCGTCGCATGTTACTTACTTGAAGATTATAGTATTTATAATCGATTGCGACTTGATATCATGTTATGCTAACAACTTGGATTGAAATGGAAATTGTATAAGAATTGGTATTGTTGCATCTCAATGTGGCCGAATTGGACTAGTAGTTTGTATTAGTTTGGTATCTTTTGTGGGGCGGAATTTTACACGTCTAGTAGGCGTGTAATCCCCTATTGTTAATTGCATTGATTGGGCCTTAAATGTGGCGTGTTTGGTTATTGAATTCGGCCTTGAAAAAGGTAGCAAAGTGAGTAGAAACAAAGGAGGTGCTGTCCGATTTTCCGTAGAATTTAGAGACTTTACACTTATAATATTCTACGTTTGAAGTAAGATGTTAATAGACGTACTATGGTCATTATAGGTTGACATACTACGTACGGCGAATTGGACTTAGTAGGTGGATTAAACCGAAGAGGTATGTGGAACTTTCTTATCTATTGAGCATGAATAGGTTGTAAATGTATAGTACGGTAGACGTACAAGATTTTGACAATCTAGGTCCATTTGATATCCTTGGCTTATTTTAAGAATGTCCAAGTTGATTGAGTTAGGGAATTAACTCACTTGTTAAATATTAAGGATATCCTGGCTTTCAAAAGTTAAGAGACTTTAAGTATGTTGAAAGTATTATTGATACTTTTTTTGTTGGAAAGTTTAAGTCTCTTGGTTATAAAGAAGTATGTAAGTTGCTAATGTATAAAGCTAGTATAACGGCTTTATGGGAAGTTGGTTATAATAGCTTTATGGAAAGTTAAAAAGAGTGGTTTACTCTAAGTAATTTAAGTATGATAAATGACTTGATTTAATGAAAGACTATTTGATTTTAAGGCATCAATTGCCTAAGGTTTTATAAGAAAAGGAGTCACTTGATTTAGAAACCTAACTTTATTTCTAAAGGTATTGTGACTTGTCTTGAAACGTAATTTCGACTTGATACTATGGTTAATAGTATCTTGGAAGTTTTATACTAAAAAGATTCATTTGTTTTAAAGAGTAGAAGTATGTAGTACTTGGGTTAAATTCCCGGATTTTTATAAAAGATATGCTAGTGCCTTAAGTAAACTAAGATGAGAGTGTATATGAATAAGAAGTTAGGGGGATTTCTTAACTTGCTTACTTTATGTATGATTGCCGGTTGAGATAGGGTAAGAGTATATCTGAGGGGTAAATTCCCAAGATAGTTATACCACCTTCTCCAGGGTAAGAGTATATCTGAGGGGTAAATCCCCAAGATAGTTATACCACCTGCTTCAGGGTAAGAGTATAATTGAGGAGTAAATCCCCAAGATAGGTATACCACCTGTTTCCGTGGATTTGCTACCCACGATGCGAAGAATACCTCATGCGAGTCCTTATGGGCTTATGCGGGTGAAATAGTCCCATGCGGGCGGATACAGCCTATGAGAGGAATACCTCATGCGGGTCCGCACGACCTATCTTGCGTGAAATAGTCTCGTGAGTAGGATTGCTTAATGATATCGCGACGGATGGTTCTGCTTTGATCGTGAGCTTCCTATTTTTTTATGTTAGACGTATACTCCTAGTTACTCATTGTTAGTAAGGCAATCGCGGTACTATTAATTGAGTTATCATACCGTCTCCGCTTTATTATAGACTTATGATTTCATTACGCATTTCGACTTCACATATTTAGTACATGTTGCATCGACTCCTTCGGCTGCGTTCACGCCGCAGTAGAGTACGTGTTGCTGATCCTCGCTCTTAGGATCACCGCTCGCTGGAGAAGCTCCTTTATTTCGCAGGCTTATACCGGTATTGCGGTTGTTGTACATTCAGGGTATGGCGGGTCCCCATCCCGCCGAGTTGTTATTCTTAGGTGCAGTAGTCACATTGTGGTTTGGATTGTAAAGGAAAAAAAATGTACTGTTTTATTTGTATAATTTACGGAAGGTGGCCTTATCGGCTAGCCTGTTGTTATATTATGTTTCAGCATTTTATCAGTTGTGTATGTTCCGCTGCTATTCTCTGATGTATATCGAAGCGGTGCCTGTGTAGGCACTACCACGCCCTGGTCGGGTCGTGACATTGACTTAGTCAATTTTATCAAGCTCTAGCTTTAGCAAGACTTGGACATTTAAATTATGGTCAAATGACCATTCTATCCATGCCATTTTCATCCAAGACCACTAAGGGGGGTGACACGTGTCTCCCTCCCGTTCGTCGCAATATTTCGTTTTCCGACAAATTCCAAAATTCTGATAAATTTTTACTCGTCTCAAATCTTAACATTTTTGAGTTCTTACGTACGTTCTTATAAACATATCCTGGAATTTCCGGGGTGTAACAAGTTCTAACCCCTCCTGAGAGACTAGAGGGGTAGGTTATCATTGCAAAGACTGGGTGTTGGGTCACAGGTCGATGCAACACGATAAGGTTAGAACCTATGTTCCCCGGCAGTTACGGGAGCATGAAAGGAATTATGCTACTCACGATTTAGAGTCAGCGGCAGTTAATAGTGCCTTGAAGATTTGGAGGCATTCCTTACATAGACTTCATGTGGATATTTGTGCAGACCACCAGAGCCTCCGGTTATATCTTCATACAGAGGCAGCTGAATTTGCGACAGAAACGGTGGTTAGAGTTAATCAAGGATTGTGATATTGATATCCTATACCACCCGGGGAAAGCCGATATGGTTACAGATGCTCTTAGTCGTAGATCTATGGGTAGTCTGTCAGATGGGCAGCCAGATAGACAGGACGTGGTCCGTGAGATTCATCAGCTACCGAGCCGGGGGGTTCGATTATTTTGTTCCAAGGTTAATGGAGTTTAGATCCGAGAGGTTGTCGAGTCTTCCTTCATCGAGGAGGTGAAGAGGCGACAATATGAGGATTCAGCGTTAGTATGCGATCGAGATACGACTCTCCGAAAAGAGAAGAGCCTGTTTGAGTAGCACCAGATGGGGTGCTGTGATATGAGGATAGATTGTATGTACCCGGTGCTGCAGGACTTGTCAGCAGGTTTTAGGGGAGGCACGCAGTGCTTATTGCTCTAATTGTTCGGGGTCGACTAAGTTGTGTCATGACCTCAGATGTTTGTATTGGTAAGATGGCCTGAAGAGGGACGTAGCAGAGTTGTTGCTTAATGTCCGAATTAGTAGCAGGTCAAGGTTGAACACTAGAAGCCCAGTGGGCTATTACAGGCAATTGAAATCCCAACTTAGATATGAGAGGTAATTAATATGGATCTTGTTACAGGGTGGCATCGTACTCAGAGGAAGTGCGACTCCCTGGGGGTCATGGTAAATAGGCTGGCGAAACCAGCCGTGTTCTTTCAGTTAGGACCACTTACTCGGCTGAGGATTATGCTATCTTATATAGCAGGGAGATTGTGAGACTACACGGGGTTCCTACGTTTATGATGTCAGACAAATGAGCTCGATTACAGATAACTTCTGGAGGTTTTTTTTCAGAAGGGTTTTAGGGACACAGGTGAGTCTCAGTGTTGCATTACACCCTCAGACCGACGGATAGGCAGAGCGTACTATCCAGGCACTTGAGGATAGGTTGCGGGCCGATGTTATTGATTTCAGAGTTAGCTGGGAGGATTAATTGACTCTTGTCGAGTTACGTACGATAACAAATACCCTTCCAGTAGTCAGATGGCCCTGTATGAGGCCTTGTATGTAAGAAAGTGTAGATCACCAGTTGGTTGGTTCGACGTAGGTGAGGTTCAGTTAGTTGGCCCAGACTTGATTCAGCGGGTTGTGGATAAGGCGAAGCCTATCCAGGAAAGATTATTAGCAAGCTCAGAGTCGACAGAAGCTTTATGCAAATAACCTACGTCGACACTTGGAGTTCAGGTTGACGTTTTGGTATAAGTTTTGTTATGTGGCCACGTGTGGCATTATTAGTGTGTAGGGGTTGTAAAAGGAGACTATGTCGCTATCTATAAGATTTACTCCAAAAGAACATTCGGGGACGAATGTTTCTAAGGGGGGAAGAATGTTACACCCCATAATTCCAGGACGCATATATATAAGAATGTACGTAAGGAATCAGGATGTTAAAAATTTGAGCGAATGAAAGAATTGTTCTCCGAGGGAAAAATCTTCCGAACCTCGAAAAAGGGAAATGCTTGTTAATGAGAATTAGGTTCTCGAATTTTGTTATTTAAGACTTTTAAGAGTTTATCAGAATCATGGAATTTTAATTTTTGAGTATTGGATACGTGGGGTCACCCGAGAGATTTTACGTTTTTGTGGGGCCACGAGGTTTCCGATATTTTGACCAATTATGGAAATTTCAGGAAACAAAATATTATGGACCAATGGGAGAGAGACACGTGTCACCCTCCACATGGAATGATGGACGAAATTCATGGCTAGTGTAATCAATCTTGGCTTGATAAATTTGACTAAGTCTTGAAGTCAAATTAGCTTGACATTGTTGACCTCATCTTAGCCACACATTTGTGATGATCCTAGCCCTTGAAGGGTATTATATATTACTACTACTACTACTAGTAGAAAGACATTTCCACACTTAGAAAAAATAATTCCAAGTCTTGAAGACTTGTGAGCTCTCGGCAATAGGGTATTCCCACACAAAAAAAAATTGTAATTTTGGATCAAAATTCACAATACTTCTACCCAAGGTTCCTAAGGGTACTACAAGGATATCTCAATAGAAAGATTTTGGGAAAGCTATGTTTTCACGTTAGTCGCAAGGCGAAAACCTAGGGAGTCTTCAACTTTGAAGTTGGAACTTGAAGAGGAGTTCTTCATAAGCTTCTAAGGGTAGCTTGGAGTGGATTGGAACGTCGAAAAGATGAGCTAGAGTTGCTAAGGATCGACTTGTAATCTTGGAGTATATTTGGGCTAAATGAGGTAATAATCTTCGTTTTACTATTGTAATTGAATATTCCATGTTATGATAAGTTAGAAATGAGCATGTGATATATGTTATGAAGATTGATAAGTGTTATGGATATTTGAAGCCTAAAATCCGAAATGACATGTTGAGCCATTTGAAATTGAAATACAATTTGGTCGATAATTAGAATCGTCGCATGTTATCTACTTGAAGATTGTAGTTGTTATAATCAATTGCGGCTTTATAACATGTTGTACTAAACAACTTGGATTGAAAAGGAATTGGAAAGAAAGACTTTGTGTTGTTTTACCTCATTGCCGAAATGACCTTGTATGTTGGATTGGTTTTGATATCAATTGTGGGGCAGAATTTTACACGTCCTGTTAAGGCGTGTAATCCCCTTTGTATTGTTGAATTGTTGGGCCTTAAATGTGGCGTTTGGTTATTGATTTTCGGACCTTGAAAAAGGTGGAAAAGTATGTAGAAACAAAGGAAGTCTTTGTCGATTTTCCGTAGAATTTAGTGACTTTGCACTTAGAATATTCTACGTTTGAAGTAAGAAGTTAATAGACGTATTATGGTCATTATAGGTTGACATACTACGTGCGGCATATTGAACCGAAGAGGTATGTGGAACTTTCTTATCTCTTGAGCATGAATAGTTGTAAACATATGGTACGGTAGACGTACGATATTTTGACAATCTAGTCCATTTGATATCCTTGGCATATTTTAAGAATGTCCAAGTTGGCTGAGTTAGGGAATTAACTCACTTGTTTAAAAATATTAAGGATATCTTAGTGTCTAAAAGTAAAGAAACTTGATTACTAAAGTTAAGGGACTTGATGTAATTTAAAAGTATATGATACTTGTTTCGTTTTAAAAGTATAAGTCCCTTGGATATATGGAAGAATGTAATTGCCTAAGGTATAAAGTTAATATAACGACTTTATGGAAAGTTGGTTATAATAGCTTTATGGAAAGTTAAAAAGAGGGGTTTACTCTAAGTAATGTAAGTATGATAATGACTTGAAATAATGAAAGGCAAATTGATTTTAAGGCATCAATTGCTTAAGGTTTTAAAAGAAAGAAGTCACTTGATTTAGAAGCCTAAATGTATTTCTAAAAGGTATCGTGACTTGTCTTGAAAAGTAGATATGACTTGATACTACGGTTATTAGTATCTTGGAAGTTTTATATGAAAAAGAGTCATTTTAAAAGAATAGAAGTACATATTACTTTGGGTTACATTCCCGGATTTTATAATGACATGTTAGTGCCTTAAGTAAACTAAAATGAGAGTGTATATGAATAAGGCTAATAAGAAGTTAGGGGGATTTCTTAACTTGCTTATGTTATGTATGATAAGCCGGTAGTGCTTATGTTATGTATGATAGCCGGTTGTGCTAGTTTATGTTATTCTTACGGGGTAAAGCCTCGGGTTACTACTAATTCCATGGATTTGCTACCCATGATGCGAGTACGGCGTTTGTACTCATTGCGGGCCCATTGGGCCTAAGCGGGTGAAATAGTCCTGTGCGGGTGAAATAGTTGTTACACCCCGTAAGTCCAAGACATGTATAAGAGAATAGACGCGAGAACACAAGACTTGAAAATTGGTACGAAAGGAAGAATTATTTTTCCGACGGAAAATCATCCGAACGTCGGAAAGGAAAAATGTTCGTTGATGAGAATTGGATTCTCAAAATGCATTATTTGAAGAATATGGAACTTATTAACATTATGGAAATTTATTTTTACAGATTTGGTCATGTGGGGCCCACCCGAGGAATTTTACGTTTTGTGGGGCCCACGAGGGTTACGGAATTTTATCTACGAAGGGCGACACGTGACACCCCCCACATGGTCTTGGATGAAAATACAAGGGTAAAATGGTCATTGACCATTGAAGATGAATAAGTCTTCAAGCTTGAGATTGTTGACTTGTCAACTTGTCCACTTGGCTAATCATCCAAGTGTTCTTCATCCTAGCCACACATTTGTTATAATATAAGCCTTCCATTGTGTTATATATACACTACACTAGTGCAAGACTAGTCTTCAACACTTAGAAAATTTCACAACATTTTCTTATTGCTAAAGTTGCTCTCGGGTTTGCACAAGATCCACACAATTTTTTTTTAGTTTGTGATCCTTTATTCACAAGACTTTAACCCAAGGTCCCTAAGGGTATTGTAAGGTATCTCAATAGAAATATTTCGGAAAAATGTGTCACGACCCGACCCCGGGGCCGCGACTGGTGCCCTATCGGGGCACCCTGTCAGGTACACATCAGAGAATAGCAGCGGAACATACATAATACAAAATCTGCATAAGGTAAACATCACTAGCAAGCCGACAAGGCCGCCTTTCATAAAATAACTTAATCGAAAGTGAAATAGTACAACTTATTCTTACAGCCCAAACCACAAACGTGACTACAGACCTCTAGGAATAACAACTGTGGCGGGACAGGGCCCCGCCATACCCCCTGAATGTACAAAAGTCCATAACCTCAGGGAATCATACCAAAAGACAAAGCCTCCGGAGAGATGGAGCTTTCCAAGAAATGAACAGTGATCCTAAGAGTGCGGACCAGCAAGCTACGTATCTTGACCTGCGGCATGAACGCAGCCCCCCGAAGGAGGTCAGTACAACAGGTACCAAGTATGTGAAACTGAAAATACTGTAATGAAATCATAAGTCTGAAAATAAGCTGGGGTCAGGGATGAAATCAACTTACCTTTTACTGTGCCTTACTAACAATGAGAGTGACAAGTATATAAATAATGCTGCATAAAATAGGAGGCTCACGATCAAAACAGGGTTCCTCGCCCATAGTATCAATAAGCAATCCTACTCCTGGGACTATTTCACCCGCATGGGTCCTGTGGACCCGCATGAGGTATTCCTCGCATAGGTCAGACTACCGCATGGGACTATTTCACCCGCATAAGCCCCTAAGGACTCGCATGAGGTACTCCTCGCATCGTGGGTAGCAAATCCACGGAACAGGTGGTATAACGATCTTGGGGATTGACCCCTCAGGTATACTCTTACCCTGAAATAGATGGTATAACGATCTTGGGGATTTACCCCTCAGATATACTCTTACACTGGAGCAGATGGTATAACGATCTTGGCGATTTACTCCTCAGATATACTCTTACACTGGAGCAGATGGTATAACGATCTTGGGGCTTGCCCCTCAGATATACTCTTACACTGGAGCAGATGGTATAACGATCTTGGGGCTTTCCCCTCAGATATACTCTTACACTGGAGAAGGTGGTATGACGATCTTGGGGCTTGCCCCTCATTCATATTCTTACCCTGGAGAAGGTGGTATAACGATCTTGGGGCTTTCCCCTCAGATATACTCTTACCCTAGCTCAAACTGTCATCATATCATAATCATAAATAAGTAAAAACTCATACTTCTTATTAGTCTTGTTCATACCCTCTCATTTTAGTTTACCTAAGGCACTTAACCATCTCTTTAATGAACGAAAAATCCGGGAATTTAACCCAAGTACTACATACTTCAACTCTTTTAAAAGTGACCCTTTTTCTGTTATACCCCGTATTTCCAGAGTATGTACGTAAGGGCATACGTACAAAAGTTTAGCCTTAAGATAGGCACTATGGGCGAAATTTGTACACAACTCACGAAACGAATGGTTTTCCGACGAAACGTTTTCCAAAACTTGCGTAGGGTAAATTACGGCTATGTCATTTATAATTTTTGCGGATTTTTCTGAGAGATGAAACATTTTGGACCAACGAGAGGGTGACACTTGTCACCCTCAAGTGGACGGCAAAAGGGGGGCGGAACCTTGGACGATTGGCATGGTTTTGTGGCTTGTTTTGTTGCCTAAAACTTGGGTCAATGTTTGTGAGGGATTTGTGGAGTAGGATAGGGTGCACTTGTGCAAATCTCCACCATACACTTGCCTACCACTTGGCTTCATCTTGGCCCTTGGAAGCCCTATAAATACCCCCCTTGAGTTGATGAATTCTTCATCCACAAATCAACTTCCCAAGTCTTAAAATCCTCCCCCTTCTAGTTGTAGTTTTCGTCCAAGCCATCTTCTCCCACCCTCTTGAGTGAGCTTAGCCGAAACACCCCTCCCCCCCCCCCCCCCTTCCTAGTAGTCTCGGCTAAGGCCCTCCCCCCTTGGTAGAAAATACTCTCCATGTATTGTTACTATCCCCTAAATACCTTAGCCAATCCCTTGTAGTATTTCCAAAGTCACCCCTATACTAAAAGCCCAGAAATACTACTATACTTCCTTTAGCCACTAAACGAAACCCTAGGAGAAACTTCATAGTAGGTTGAAGTAGAAAGTAGAAGTTGTGTAGAAACTTCTAAGGGTTTCTTAGAGCGGTTTGGAGCGTTCAGATTAGGAGCTAAACCTTGCTCAGGATCGACATTTATACTTGGATAATTTTGGGCTTATCGAGGTAAATACTCTTGTCCTTCTATTGTAATTGGATATTACAAAAAAGAATAGTTAAGACTTGAGTATAAGATATAGAAGGATATTAAAGAATAGAATTTAACTGTAATCACAGTAGAAGGAGATTACAGAAGAGAATTGAACTGTACTTACATAGGACTGTATTTACATTAGACTTGAGTAGCTTAACGGGTAGGGAAGTGCTGCCCGATTTTCCGTAGAATAGAGAACCCTCTGCTTAGATTGTCCTACAGAGTAGTCTAGACGTTGATAGACGTATTTGACTATTATAGGTTGATACTCTGCGCGCGACATATTCGACTTGGCAGGTGGATTTCGCCGAGAAGGTATGTGATTCTTCCTATACCCTTGAGCATGATATTTTAAAGTATATATATAGTACGGTAGACGTACGTGTGTTAACTGAACATGGTTTTACTTGAGTCTAATAATAAGAATCTTGAAGTATGTCAAAAGAATTAAGAATTGTTTTTTAAAGAAGAGTAATACTTGGTTTTAAAAGCTTAAGAGTTATACCCGCTTTATGGGGAGTTAGGTATAACGACTTAAGAATGATAAAAGGAACGGTTTACTTATTTGTTTATGAAAGTCTTGTATTGATTTCTGAAAAGTATAGTAAGATGCTTTGATAAGTAACCATGTTATGATGCTACGTGTGTTAGTGTCTTGTGTTGTTGTGTAAGGGGGTTATTCTTGTTGTGCTTACGTTGTTAAACGTTAAGCACTCAGATCTTGTTATTATATCACATACCCTCGACTTGTTATACCGAGGCTTGCCACCCTTGATGCGGTCTATACGCCTATGCGGTCTGTGTGACTATGCGGAGTCGCGGAGTTCCGAGATTGATCATTCCGGTGTATTATCCCAATGCGGCGAGTGCCTTACGCGGCCGCGCGACTACGCGGCCTATGTGACTATGCGGACCGCGGGGTCCGTGAGGGTACCGGCTAGCTACCCCGACGCGGTCTATACGACCTATGCGGGTCTATGTGTGACCTATGCGGGCTGCGGGAAGTCCAGGATTAGGCACGCATAATGATACTATGGGCGATTGGCCTTGCTTCGATCATTAGCGGCCTAGAAAAGACTAGTTACAATATATCTATTTTGCTCTTGTTTATGTTGTGGCATTATGTGCAGTTTAACTGATTGTATTTACAAATGGTTTTTGTTATACCCCGTAGTTGCAGGGTATGTATGTGAGGACGTACGTACGAGAGTACGGCAGAAAATTTTGAAAAGAAAGAAAGATGTGAGTTTTCGACGGAAAAGTTTCCGGTTATTTGTGAAGAAAAAGGTTCGTTAATGGGAATTGGATTCCCAGATTTGGTATTTGGACTTCATAGATTATATTAGAATTTTGAGATTTTATTTTCGGAAATGGTCACGTGGCCCACGGAGAAATTTACTGATTTTGGGGCCCGCTTTGTTTTTGAGATTTCCGGTATTTTGGATATTTTCGGAAGACGAAATATTCTGGGCGAATGGGGGGGCGACATGTGTCACCCCCATGTGGCACCCTTGGCCGATTTTTACCTTTGTGCACAACACCCTATTGAGTCGTTTTTCGACTAAACGTTTTACATAACTTCATAGGGAAAATTCGGCTATGTCTTTTCTTATTTTTGCGGATTTTTCCGAGAGACGAAACATTTTGGACCAACGGGAGGGTGATACGTGTCACCCTCACAATGGAAACAAGTGGGCGCACTTGGCCGATTTGGAGGCAAGTTGTGCTAGATATTTGTGTAGATATTTGAGGGTTTTAAGGAGTAGGGGCTAGGTGCACTTGGCTTGATCTTGGCCTTACACTTGCCTTGCACATGGCTTGATCTTGGCCATTGGTTGGCCTTTGGTTTTGCTATAAATACCCTCCTTGTGAAGACTTATTCATTCACTCCTCACTTTGTCTAAGTCTTGAAATCCCTCCTCCTCTAGTAGCTCTCGTCCTAAGCCTCTCCTCCCTCCTCCTCGTGGCCTTTGGCCGAGAAGGGTTCCCTCCCCTTTGTGGTGCTAGCCATGGGTACCACTGCCTAGTTGTTTTCGTATAATACCCTCCTCGTGGTATTGAAATACTTCTCCTAGTATTGTTATAATGCCCAAAATACCTTAGCCTTGTACCTTGTAGTATTCCAAAGATACCTCTATACGTAGAGTCCTAAATACTACCTTTTGTCCTTTAGTCTCAAACCGAAACCCTAAGGAAATCTTCATAGTTGGTTGAAGTATTTGAGTAAGTTAGTTAGAACTTCTAAGGGTTGTTTGAGCGGATTGAGCGCACTGAGTAGAGCTAAACCTTGCTCGGGATCGACATTATAACTTGGATAATTTTGGGCTTATCGAGGTAATTATCTTGTCCTCTATTGTAATTGGAAATTACATGTTTGTTGGAATATATAGTTGAGGTATACTATATATAGAATCGAACATTATTGCGCGCAATGTCGTTTGACTTAAGCCCAATTTAAAGAAGAGAATCGAATCAGAATTACATAGGGTATCAGACATGAGACTTGTGTAGCATTATTGTGTAGTAGAATGGTACACGTCCGGTTAGACGTGTAAACCCCGGTTGGCTTGGTAGCCTCGATAGAGAGGAGATTTACGTTGGCGGGAGGTCTTTGCCAATTTTCTCAGAGAAATGGAACCTTGTGTTTTGAAGTTAATAGACGTTTGTGACCTTTTTTAGGTGAAAGTACTATGAGTAGCGTATTCTACTTGAGGAGTGGAAAGGGCTAGCAAGGTTGTAGTACTTGGAGCATTTTGCTTATTGTCGATACTCGTCGCGGTATGTGAACCTCTTCCTATCTCTTCTAGCATGATACGTGTGAACTATGTAGTACGTGACGCATACGTGCTAAGTGATTTGGTTGGTTTAAAGCATAGGGTGTTATAATAGCTTTATGGGAAGTTAGTTATAACGACATTATGTAGGTGAAAATGGTTTACTGATGTTAGAAGTTAAGAGACTTGATCTTAGAAGATAAGAGACTTAACTTATTTGTTTTAATGTGGATGTTGTGTGAAACCTCATTCGTGAGTAATGAGTACTTGGTTTTAAAGGAATAATGTTTCACCGATTTCGAAATCGAATGTGTATCGACAGACCACTGCAGCGTTAATAAAGGAAAATGTATTGAATAATGATGTGTTGTATTAAAACCAGTAGAAACCTCCATCTGCATAGAAGCTAAGATGAGACAAAATGATATTACATTTTCTAGATCATGGCTGCTGTAATAAAATCGTTATAAACAAGAATAAACTACTCACATATATGACATATGTTACTCAATTGTTCTAAAAAGGAATCAAGTGATTAAGTTTGGGAACTATGAAACCATTTGAAAATGAGAAGCTTGAGTAATGAAACTAGGCAAAGCCGAACTTAAGAAAAGAATGTTGTTACTTGATTTTGAAAAGGAATGTGGGTTGGTCATTCTAATACTACGTATCGGGTGACTTTTATAAGTAATGAATCTCTTTAAAAGAACTTAACGTATGTAGTACTTTGGGGTTAAAACCCGACCTTGGCATAAAATGAAAGTACTTTGAGTTGTGTGAAACTTGCCTATGCTTGTTCCGTGAAACTTGCCTATGCTTGTGATGATAGCCTTTGTTGTGCAAGTGTGGTATTTACGTATTACCGCTGCTCTCGATAGAGGCGGTCGACTTGTCGAGAATTTACTTGGACGTCTTGGCGGTGATGGAGAATTCCACGGGTATGTTTCCATTTTGATTATCGTCTTGTTGATGTCACATGGACATGTCTACACCGACGCAGATTCCGGGCACGCGGCCACGCGGTCGGGTTGATTACCCGATATATTGTTATTGTGGTTACATGGACATGTCTACACCGAGGTAGAATTCGGGGCATGTGGCCACGCGGCAGGTTGATCACCCAAGATATTATTGTTGATGTCACATGGACGGTTCACACCGAGGTAGAATTCCGGCACGCGCTGGGCATTGGTATTATTGTTGCATCATGGACATGTCTACTGCAGAATTACTCCGGCACGCGCCATGATGCGAACATGATTGATGTTGTGGGCGTGAGACCCATAGTTATATTTGAGTGATGGCTTGAGGCGTGAGTCCTCGATCGATATGACTGCTTTTATGTTGTGAACTGTAGTTTGGTCATCATACATGTCTCCTGCTTTATATAGACTAGTATGATTTCATTTACAGTATTTTACAGTTTCACATACTTGGTACCTGTTGTACTGACCTCCTTCGGGGGGCTGCGTTCATGCCGCAGGTCGAGGTACATCGGTCGTGGATCCTCGCTCTTAGGATCTCAGTCCAGCGTTTTGGGAAGCTCCGTTTCTCCGGAGGCTTATCTTTTGGTATGTGTTCCCTGAGTTGTAGGTTCTTGTACATTCAGGGGTATGGCGGGGCCCTGTCCCGTCATAGTTGTTGTAAATCTTAGAGGTCTGTAGTACTGTTGTGGGCAGGGTTGTAAAAAGGATTAAACTGTTCGTTTTGAAAGAGTTGTTTTTATTTATGTTATTGGAAGGTAACCGTTGGGTTGGCCTGTTTTATGTTCATATATCTTGTTTCTTGTTTAAAGTTTTATTTTCCGCTGGTTTTTCTCTGATGATTGTATCACTAGGGTGCCCGGGATAAGGCACCAGTAACGGGCCCCGGAACGGGTCGTTACAAAAGTGGTATCAGAGCAGTTAATCCTCGGAAAGTGTCTACAGACCGTGTCTAGTAGAGTCTTGATTATCGGTGTGTTGTGCACCACATCTATAATCAGGAGGCTATAGGACATTTAGGATTGGTTTCCATTCTTCTCATTCCGAGATCGTGCCTTAGAGCCGTTGTAAGTTGGACCCTCCGACGTATCTCGTTTTACCGCTATGCCTCCGCAAGGCAACCAGAGCCACGGGCGGCAAGACACCGAGGAACCGCTAGTGAGATACGAGGAGTACGAGGCGCAGCCCGCATGACTGAGGTTGTGCTTGACGGCGGGTTTTGTGACGCCGCCAGCCAAAGCAGAGGTTAGAGCCTCAGCAATGGCTTCTGAGACCGCAGCACCGAGCCTCCACCCCACACCAGGCGCAGGAGATGGGTTACGCGAGAGATGGCCCGCCTTGGCCGTGGTCGTGGCCGATATGGAGATAGGCCGGATGCGCAGCAGCCCAAAGAGCACCATGGTTCACCCCGAGCGAATAGTTTGAGGCTACGGACTTTCTCGAGTCAGAGCCCGCCAGAGTTTTATGGGTCGAGGCCTGAGGATGATCCGCAGGAGTTCATCCGGCAGTTACAGCGGATCATGCGGGTGATCAAGGCTTCAGAGACCGAGTCTGTGACCTTTGGTTCGCATCGGCTGCGTGATACCGCATCGATTGGTTTGATTCAGGAGCTTTCCGGGAGAGCATGCACCTCCAGCAGATGGGATGAGTTTTCGGAGCTTTCTCACGCACTTCTTGCCTCCGCAGATGGCGAGGGCACGCCGACAGATTTTTGATGCTTAGACAGAGCGGGCGTACGGTTCGGGAGTACAACGTGGAGTTTGACTCGTTGGCTCGGTATGTCCCCGCTTTAGTGGCAACTATGGAGGATAGAGTGCACCGCTACGTCACCGGATTAGATGATTACTTGACAGAGGCTTGTTCGGGTGTAGCTCTTCAGCCGGGCATGGACATTGCCCGCATGCAGGCTCATGCACTAGGATGTGAGGTACGGAGAGGTCGACGGAATGACCTGGATCAGCAGAGGCCGTGACATCGTGGTCTTTGGCGACTTTCGAGGCGGACCGCCAAGAAGAGATTAGTTTTGTACCCCGCCAAGACAGAGTGGTCCTCCGCCTTCGAGAGTGTCGTGGCTCCGGGTTCGTGTTTCGAGGAAGTAAGGGTGTTGGCGGATGCGGTCACCCCTACCTCGGTGTGGCCGATGTGGTAGACCGCATTTCGGGGAGTGTCGTGGTGCCAAGGGAGCTTGTTATTTTTGCGGCCAGCAGGGCCATTTTGCGAGGAACTGTCCGACCAAGGGTAGCACGGATGCTACGACTCAGCCTTCAGGATCAGTGGCTGGTTCATCACCTTCACTAGCTATGCGCCCTGCAGGGCAGGACTGTGATTAGGAAGCGGAAGAGACAGGTATATCCTTAACCCTCTGAAGTTTTGTATACTGATGTGTTTTAGTGTTATGTTCGGATAGCTTTGTGCTAAATGTGATTTAGACACCTGGTTATTGTAGAAGGGTAAGTATGGGGGCATGGTAAGTGTGAACCCTAGACTGTCACGATTGAGACCTTAGAGGTAAGGTCGTCTTGAGTAAAAGATTCGTTTTATGTTTGACCTTTATCAGAGTGCGTGGTATACGTGGGTTTTATTTGTGTGATAAGTCCATAGGTAGTGTGAGAAGGAAGTGGTAGCTTTCATGATGTGATTTAGCAGGATTGTTCCGTGTCGGGGAACGAGGGCTTGACGCGATTGTGGGTCGGGTTGAGGACGTGATACGGGTCAACCCGTGCCCGGATTAAGCGGGTCAGTTCTGGGTGGTCCCGCCAGTGGTAGGGTCACGAGGATGCTAGGCCCAAGTTTGTATGATCATCGTATGAGTTCGTGGACGCTCGACCAGAAGCGGTTCGTAAAGGCCGGAATGGCCTTAAGGAAGTTTGAGGTTAGTAAGATGACCAAGTTGGAGGTAGTGACTCCGCAGATTTTGGGAACGGTAATGACCAAGTTTGCGCGCATCGTGAGAGTTCAAGTGTTCGAGAAGCGGCACGATGAGTAAGGAAGGAAGATAACGTGTGTTATTTCGCGCTGCCGCGCGTTGACAACTTGTTAGAGGAACTTCATCGATATCCGTCTTGAGAAGGAACATTCGGGACGAATGTTTCTAGCGAGGGAGAATGTTATACCCGTAGTTGCGTGGTATGTATGTGAGGACGACGCATTTGAGTACGCAGAAAATTTTGAAAATAAAGAAAGATGTGAGTTTTCGACTGAAAAGTTTCCGGTTATTTGTGAAGAAAAAGGTTCGTTAATGGGAATTGGATTCCCAGATTTGGTATTTGGACTTCATAGATTATATTAGAATTTTGAGATTTTATTTTCGGAAATGGTCACGTGGGCCCACGGAGAAATTTACTGATGGGCCCGCTTTGTTTTTGAGATTTCAGATTTTGGATATTTTCTAAGACGAAATATTCGGCGAATCGGGGCGACACGTGTCACCCCATGTGGCACCCTGGCGATTTTACCTTTGTGCACAACACCCGGTTGGAGTCGTTTTTCGACGAAACGTTTTACATAACTTGCGAGGGGAAAATTCCGGCTATGTCTTTTCTTATTTTTGCGGATTTTTCCGAGAGACGAAACATTTTGGACCAACGGGAGGGTGACATGTGTCACCCTCACAATGGAAACAAGTGGGGCGGCACTTGGCCGATTTGGAGGGGCAAGTTGTGCTAGATATTTGTGTAGATATTTGTGAGGGTTTTAAGGAGTAGGGGCTAGGGTGCACTTGGCTTGATCTTGGCCTTACACTTGCCTTGCACATGGCTTGATCTTGGCCATTGGTTGGCCTTTGGTTTTGCTATAAATACCCCTCCCTTGTGAAGACTTATTCATTCACTCCTCACTTTGTCTAAGTCTTGAAATCCCTCCCCTCCCTCTAGTAGCTCTCGTCCTAAGCCTCTCCCCCTCCCTCCTCCTTGTGGCCTTTGGCCGAGAAGGGTTCCCCCCCCCTTTGTGGTGCTAGCCGTGGGGTACCCCCCCCTAGCCTAGTTGTTTTCGTATAATACCCCTCCCTTGTGGTATTGAAATACTTCTCCTAGTATTGTTATAATGCCCAAAATACCTTAGCCTTGTACCTTGTAGTATTCCAAAGATACCTCTATACGTAGAGTCAGGAATACTACCTTTTGTCCTTTTAGTCTCAAACCGAAACCCTAAGGAAATCTTCATAGTTGGTTGAAGTATTTGAGTAGAAGTTGGTTAGAACTTCTAAGGGTTGTTTGGAGCGGATTGGAGCGCACGGAGTAGGAGCTAAACCTTGCTCAGGATCGACATTATAACTTGGATAATTTTGGGCTTATCGAGGTAATTATCTTGTCCCTCTATTGTAATTGGAAATTACATGTTTGTTGG
Source organism: Przewalskia tangutica (assembly GCA_029844215.1). Lineage (NCBI taxonomy): Eukaryota > Viridiplantae > Streptophyta > Magnoliopsida > Solanales > Solanaceae > Przewalskia > Przewalskia tangutica. Next base: position 124,944 of record JAQGDG010000160.1, read on the forward strand.
AATATATAGTTGAGGTATACTATATATAGAACTGAACATTATTGCGCGGCAATGTCGTTTGACTTAAGCCTGAATTTAAAGAAGAGAACTGAACTGTAATTACATAGGACTGTATTACAGTAGACTTGTGTAGCATTATTGTGTAGTAGAATGGTACACGTCCGGTTAGACGTGTAAACCCCCCCCCCCCTGGTTGGCTTGGTAGCCGGCCTCGATAGAGGAGGAGATTTACGCTGTTGCGGGAGAGTCTTGCGAATTTTCTGTAGAGAAATGGAACCTTGTGTTTTGAAGTTAATAGACGTTTGTGACCTTTTTTAGGTGAAAGTACTATGAGTAGCGTATTCTACTTGAGGAGTGGAAAGGGCTAGCAAGGTTGTAGTACTTGGAGCATTTTGCTTATTGTCGATACTCGTCGCGAGGTATGTGAACCTCTTCCTATCTCTTCTAGCATGATATGTGTGAACTATGTAGTACGGTAGACGTACATGTGCTAAGTGATTTGGTTGGTTTAAAGCATAGGGTGTTATAATAGCTTTATGGGAAGTTAGTTATAACGACATTATGTAGGTGAAAATGGTTTACTGATGTTAGAAGTTAAGAGACTTGATCTTAGAAGATAAGAGACTTAACTTATTTGTTTTAATATGGATGTTGTGTGAAACCTCATTCGTGAGTAATGAGTACTTGGTTTTTAAAGGAATAATGTTTTACTGATTTCGGAAATCGAACGAATGTGTCGGACCAATCGCAGCGTTAATAAAGGAAAATGTATTGAATAATGATGTGTTGTATTAAAACCAAGAGAAACCTCCATCCGCATGAAGCTAAGATGAGACAAAATGATATTACATTTTCTAGATCATGGTCATTGTAATAAAATCGTTATAAACAAGAATAAACTACTCACATATATGACATATGTTACTCAATTGTTCTAAAAAGGAATCAAGTGATTAAGTTTGGGAACTATGAAACCATTTGAAAATGAGAAGCTTGAGTAATTGAAACTAGGCAAACTTGAACTTAAGAAAAGAATGTTGTTACTTGATTTTGAAAAGGAATGTGGGTTGGTCATTCTAATACTACGGGTATCGGGTGACTTTTATAAGTAATGGATCTCTTTTAAAAGAACTTAACGTATGTAGTACTTTGGGGTTAAAAACCCGGACCTTGGCATAAAATGAAAGTACTTTTAGTTGTGTGAAACTTGCCTATGCTTGTTGCTGTGAAACTTGCCTATGCTTGTGATGATAGCCTTTGTTGTGCAAGTGTGGTATTTACGTTACCGCGTCTCGATAGAGGGTCGGTCGACTTGTTGAGAACTTACTTGGACGTGCTGGCAGTGATGGAGAATTCCACGGGTATGTTTCCATTTTGATTACTGTCTTGTTGTTGATGTCACATGGACATGTCTACACCGATGCAAGATTCCGGGCACGCGTGCGGTCGGGTTGATTACCCGATATATTGTTATTGTGGTTACATGGACATGTCTACACCGAGGTAGATCGGGGCATGTGGCGCGGCGGGGTTGATCACCCAAGATATTATTGTTGATGTCACGTGGGCGTGTCACCGAGGTAGAATTCGGGGCATGTGGCCGGGGCATTGGTATTATTGTTGCATCATGGACATGTCTACACCGATGCAGAATCGGCATGCGCCATGATGCGAACATGATTGATGTTGTGGGCGTGAGACCCATAGTTATATTTGAGTGATGGCTTGAGGGCGTGAGTCCCTGACTGGATATGACTGCTTTTATGTTGTGAACTGTAGTTTGGTCATCATACATGTCTCCTGCTTTATATAGACTAGTATGATTTCATTTCTGATTTTCTGATTTCACATACTTGGTACTGTTATCGACCTCCTCGGCTGCGTTTATGCCGCAGGTCGAGGTACATCGGTCGTGGATCCTCGCTCTTAGGATCTCAGTTCAACGTTTTGGGAAGCTCCGTTTCTCCGGAGGCTTATCTTTTGGTATGTGTTCCCTGAGTTGTAGGTTCTTGTACATTCAGGGGTATGGCGGGGCCCTGTCCCGTCATAGTTGTTGTAAATCTTAGAGGTCTGTAGTACTGTTGTGGGCAGGGTTGTAAAAAGGATTAAATTGTTCGTTTTGAAAGAGTTGTATTTATTTATGTTATTGGAAGGTAACCGTTGGGTTGGCCTGTTTTATGTTCATATATCTTGTTTCTTGTTTAAAGTTTTATTTTCCGCTGGTTTTTCTCTGATGATTGTATCACTAGGGTGCCCAGGATAAGGCACCAGTAACGGGCCCCGGAACGGGTCGTTACAGTTTTAGACACTTGATTTCATTTCTGTACTTTACAGTTTCACATACTTAGTACCTGTTGTATTGACCTCCTTCGGGGGGCTGCGTTCATGCCGCAGGTAAGGGAAAACAGGTACTAGATCCACATCCTTAGGATCTCTACTTTGGTGTCAGGAGCTCCATCTTCTCCGGAGGCTCGACTTTTGGTATGGTTCTCCCTGTGTTGTAGCTATATGTACATTCAGGGTATGGCGGGGCCCTGTCCCGCCATAGTTGTCTACTTCCTTAGAGGTCTGTAGTCCTATTGTACAGTTGGGATGTAACTGCCAAACTTTGATATATATATATATGCCGAAAGGCGACGTTTTCTCAGATAAACTGTTTTCTTTTCATATTGATTCCTGTCTTGTTTTTATATTCCGTTGATTACTCTGATGTATGACTACTTGGGTGCCCGGGTAAGGCACCAGTCACGGGCCCCGGAACGGGTCGTGACAAAAGTGGTATCAGAGCAGTTAATCCTCGGAAAGTGTCTACAGACCGTATCTAGTAGAGTCTTGATTATCGGTGTGTTGTGCACCACACCAATAATCAGGAGGCTATAAGATATTTAGGATTGGTTTCCATTCTTCTCACTCTGAGATCGTGCCTTAGAGCTGTGTTATAAGTTGTACCCCTCTAGCGTATTCCTTTCTCATATGATTATGCCTCCACGTAAGGCAACCCGCCCGAGGCGGCGGCAAATGGGAGGCGCTAGTAGGACACCGAGTCACGAGGGCTCGTGTTATACCGTATTTCCGAGTATGTATGCGTGAGGCGTGCGTCAAAGTTTAGCCTTAAAGTTAGGCCAAGTTCGAAAATTGTACACAACTCGCTAAAAGAATCGTTTTTCGACTAAACGTTTCCACGACTTTCGTAGGAAAATTCGGCTATGCCATTTCTAATTTTTGCGGATTTTTAGAGGCGAAACATTTTGGACCAGCGGGAGGCGACACTTGGCACCTCCAATTGGTGGACTTGAAATCGTCCCTTGACGAATTGGAATAGGATGGCACGTTTTTGTGCCATTGCACAAGTCGCGAGTTGGTAGGATATTTGTGTGTAGTAAATCCTCACCCTACACTTGCCTTGCACTTGTCTTCATCTTGGCCATTGGTTGGCCATGGCGAGCTATAAATACCCCTTAAGATGAAGAGTTCTTCATCCACAAATCTTTCCAAGTCTTGAAAATCCTCTCCTCTCCTTTGAGCCTTGTTCGTCAAACACTCCTCCTCCCTTGTGAAGTTTGGCGAGGCCTACCCCCTGCCTAGCCGAAATCTACCCCTCCCTTGGTAGAAAAGTTGCCTTCTAGTATTGTTATAATGCCCAAAATACCTAGCCCAAATCCCTTAGTACTTAGTAGAAGTTGTGAAGAACTTCTAAGGTTTCTCGAGCTATCGGAGCGTACAACTTAGGAGCTAAGCCTTGCTCAGGATCGACATTTAACTTGGATAATTTTGGGCTTATCGAGGTAAATAATCCTAACCCTCTTTGTATTAGAGAATGCATACTGTAGAAGTATAAGAATAAGTATTAAATACTTAGAAGGATATCATGAATAGAATTGAACTGTTATCACAGTAGGGCGGTTTAAAGAAGAATAATTGAATCAGACTCACATAGATTTGTTTCACGATGAACTTATATAGCTCACCGTAGGGTTGTCACGCCCGACTTTCCATAGAATTGTGAACCCTCTGTTTAGAATGACCTTGAGTAGTCTAGACTTTGATAGATGTCTGTGACTATTATAATTTGATTCTCTGCGCGACATATTCAACTTGGCAGGAGGATTTCGCCAAGAAGGTATGTGATTCTTCAAAAGCATGATAATTTTAACATATATATAGTACGGTAGACGTATATGTGTTAACTGAATAATAACAACGGCAATGTCGTTTGACTTAAGCTTTGAATAATAACTACGGCAATGTCTTTTGACTTAAGCCCGAATAATAAGAATCCTAATGCATTTCAAAAGAACTATCGAATCATTTTTAACTGAAGATAAATATTTGGTTTTTAAACCAAAAGCTTAAGAGTTATACTAGATTTATGGGAAGTTAGGTATAACAACTTAAGAAATAACTGTTTACTTGTTTGTTTATAAAAGCCTTGTATTGATTTACTTAAGTGTAGTAAGATTGTTTGATAAGTAGACATATTATGATGCTACTGTGTTAGTGTCTTGTAATCTTGCCGTAAAGTGGTCATTCTTGTTGTGCTTACGTTGCTAAGCGGTAAGTCTGTTGTATCGTTATTATATCACCTACCCTTGACTTATTATACCGAGGGCTTGCCCGCGATGCTGGTCTATACGGCCTATGCGGTTCATGAGACTATGCGAGCGCGGTATGCTCGTGATTGATCATTTCGTGTTTAGCTTGATGCGGGGATTCTATGCGTCTGTTGAGACTATGCGGTCTTTAGAGGCTATGAGGGCTGCCGGAGCCAACGCGGATGCCGGCCGTTGGCTGCCCCCGATGCGAGGACTACCTCATGCTCGTCTGTGTGTGACCTATGCGGACTGCGGAAGTCCGGGACTAGGCACGCAGAATGATACTATGGGCGATCGCCTTGCTTGATCATTCGCGCCTAGACTAGACTGCACAGCTTTTCCTATTATCGTATTGTTTGTGATGGCACTACGTGCAATTGAACTGATTATATTTGTGAAAAGGTTTTAAATACTTTGATTTCACTTTAAGTACTTTATAGTTTCACATACTTGGTACCTGTTATCGACCTCTTCTGGCTGCGTTAAATGCCGCAGTAAAGGCAAGCAGTGCTAGATCCGCATCCTTAGGATCTTTTGCGTTGGTGTCGGAGCTCCATCTTCTCCGAGGCTCTACTTTTAGGTATGATCTCCCTGTAGATAGTTTTATCTGATCGGTATGGCGGGCCCTGTCCCGCCATAGTTGTTTACTTCCTTAGAGGTGCAGTAGTACTATTATGCAATGGGATGTAATCGCAAAACTTGAGTTATATATATTATGCCGAAAGGCAAGCTTTTCATCGATAAACCTGCTTGCTTTTGCTATGTTTCTGTCTTGTTTTATATTTCACGTTACTACGATGTATGACTACTTGGGTGCCCTGAAGGCACGATCACGCCCCGAACAGTCGTGACAAAAGTGGTATCGAGCGATTAATCCTCTGAAAGTGTCTACGCATCGTATCTAGTAAGTCTTGATTATCGGTGTTGCGCACCACACCAATAATCGTGAGGCTATAGGATATTTAGGATTGGTTGCCATTCTTCTCACTCGAGATCGTGCCTTAGAGCCGTGTTATAGGTTGGACCTCTAACGTGTTCCTTTCCTCGATGCTTATGCCTCCACGCAAGCGACCCGCCCGTGGCGGCAAGGCAAATGGCGGAGCCGCTAGCGTGACACCCAGAGTTACGAGGGCTCGTGCCCGCCTATACCCGAGACGGCGAGTTCCATGGCGCCGCCGCCCCAGCGAGACCGCAGACTGCACTCGGTCCAGCCACACCGAGCAGAGAGACGGGGCAGAGATGGCCCGATTATTTGCTCGGATTGTGGCGACACGGCGACAGATCGACGCAGAGTTCGATTCAGCCGCGCACTGTAGTGCACCCGAGGCGCATGATTTGAGGCTACGGATTTCTTAGTTGTAGCCCGCCGAGTTTTACTGGTCGAGGCCGAGGATGATCCGCAGGAGTTCATCCGCTTCTGCAGAGGATCACGCGGTGATCAAGGCTTCGAGACCGAGTTCGTGACATTCGGTTAGACGGCTGCGTGATACCGCAGTCGATTGGTTTGATTCGTGGGAGCTTTCCCGGGGAGAGCATGCACCTCCAGCAGTATGGGATGAGTTTTCAGAGGCTTTTCTCACACACTTCTTGCCTCCGCAGATGAGGAGGGAACGAGCTGATAGATTCTTGTTGCTGAGACAGGGAGGACGCACAGTTAGGGAGTACAATGTCGAGTTTGATTCTTTGGCTCGATATGTCCCTGCACTGGTAGCGGATATGGAAGACCGGGTGCATCGCTATGTCACTGGGCTAGATGATTACATGGCCGAGTCTTGTGCGGGTGTGTCCCTTCAGCCAGGTATGGACATTACCCGCATGCAGGCTCATGCACTAGATGCGGCGAGCGTAGAGACCGGCAGAGCGATATCGCCAGAAGAAGGCCAAGACGGCCGGTTCTTTTGGTGGTTCTCAGGGTGGGCGGCATCAGAAGAAGTCCAGATTTGCACCACAGCCGGCGCAGAGCGCTCCTACATCATCTTCGGTACCCAGAGCGATCGGCGGTCGTGGCCCGTGACTTTGATTTCCGGTAGCGGGTGCTAACCGCTCGAGGTCCGCCTGTGCCCGTTGTGGTAGATACCATTCTCGAGGCGTACTCGGGAGCTTGCTATACTTGTGGCCGCAGGTCATTTCGCGAGTTTGTCCGACCGGGCGGCGCCGCGTGGTAGGCTCGGACCTAAGGTGCTGCCGCTTCTTCATCCCCGACAGCTACTCGCCCGAGGCAAGGTACTCATGGACCAGCGGGTCGCGGCAGGTCGTGGCGCAGTCCCGATTCTAGCGGTCCTCGTAACCGCATTTATGCTTTGTCCACCGACAGATCGTGAGGCCTCACCGATGTCGCCACGGTACCTTATCGGTTTCGGGTTTGATGTGTATGATTTGATAGATCCGGTTCTACTGGTCCCATATATCTCCCTTGTTGCTAGTAGGATAGGGATAGAGCACGTGTCCATAGACCCTTTCGAGGTAGCTACGCCGATGGAGATTCGGTGGTAGCTCGGCGGGTATATAGAGCTTGTCTGTGACCATTTACATCGCCGACCTAGCCGACTTGATAGAGTTGGAGATGATTGACTTCGACGTGATCATGGGGATGGATTGGCTAGCTTCTGCTACGCCAATGTAGACCGCAGAGAGAGTAATGCGGTTCCGCTTTCACGAGCCGGTTGTTGAGTGGGAGAGCACGGTATCGCCGGAGGGTAGGTTTATTTCCTACCTCAAGGCTAGGAAGATGGTGCGAAGGGTATATCTACCATCTCGTTCGTGTTTGATACTGAGGTCGCGGTACCAGATTTTCAGCGATTCAGTGGTCGAGAGTTCCCGACGTGTTTCCGCACGACCTCCCGTATCCTCCCGAGAGGAGATCGAGTTTTGTATAGATGTCTGCGGACACTTACTATTTCCATTCGCCATACGTAATGGCACCCGCCGAGTTGAGAGAGTGAAGGACCACCGAGATTTCTTTGGAAAAGCGGCTTCATCAGTCTAGTGTTTCTCCCCGGGAGCGCCGTATTGTTCGTGAAGAAGAAGGACGGACGCCGCGCATGTGTTGATTACTGAGCGGTGAACAAGGTGACCATTAAGAACAGATACCCTTCCCGTGATTGATGATTTGTTCGACCAGCAGGCGCGAGATGTTTCTCCAAGATTGATCTGCGTCGCTATCATCGTGCAGTCGAGAGTGGATGTCCCTAGATCGCATTCGGACCAGACGCATTATGAGTTCGTGGTCATGTCTTTTGGGTTGACCAATGCTCCGCGGTATTCATGGATTTGATGAACCGAGTGTTCAAACCATTTTTGGACACGCTTGTGATAGTGTTCATTGATGATATCTTGGTTTATTCTCGCCAGAGCGAGTACGCGAGCATTTGGCGATCGTGGCCGATGGGCTTCTCGGGACAGCGGTTATGCGCCAAGTTTTCCAAATGTGAGTTTTGTTGACTTCGTGGCTTTTCTCGGGGCATATTGTTTGGCCGATGGCATTCGAGTGAATACGCCAAGATCGAGGCGATCGAACTTGGCCTAGACCTACTACTCCGGCAGAGGTTCGCAGCTCGGGCCTTGCGAGATATTATCGGTTCGTAGAGAAGTTTGCTTCTATCTTCGCACCATTGACTAGGCCGACTCGTAAGGCACCAAGTTTCGATGGACTGATGCTTGGAGCGTGGTTTCCATTCTGAAAGAGAGATCGACGACCGCCCCGTTCTTACTCTTCCGCAGGTCCAGACGGTTATGTGTGTATTGTGATCGCCGTGCATCGGGTTGGGATGTGTTGATGCAGCAGGCAAGGTTATAGCGTATGCATCCCGACACCAAGAAACACGAGGAACTACCCCACCCATGATTTGGAGCTGGCAGCGGTGATTCACGCTTTGAAGATCTGGAGGCACTATTTGTATGGGGTTCACGTGGATATTTATACAGACCACAAGAGCCTCCAGTATATCTTCAGCCAGAGGGAGCTGAACTTACGATATAGACGGTGGTTAGAGCTGCTCAAGGATTATGATGTTGATATCCTGTACCACCCGGGGAAGGCCAATGTTGTGGCAGATGCTCTTAGTCGTAGGTCGATGGGGAGCTTATCAGATGTGCAGCCAGCGAGGAGGGACATGGTTCGTGATTTGCATCAGTTAGCGAGCCTTGGTGTCCGTTTGATTGATTCTGATAGCAGTGGGGTTAGAGTTCGTGAGGTTGCCGAGTCTTCCATCGTCGAGGAGGTGAAGAGGCAACAGTTTGAGGATCCAGTTCTGACACGTTATCGTGATACAGCTCTTCGTGAGGGCAAGGGTCCTTTTGAGGTAGCACCTGATGGGGTGCTAAGGTTTGAGGGCAGATTGTGTGTTCCAGATGTTTCAGGACTTCAGCGAAGTTCTTGGGAAGCACACAGCGCGCGTTACTCTATCCATCCGGGGTCGACCAAGATGTACCACGACCTTAGATCTGTGTATTGGTGGGATGGCTTGAAGAGGGACGTTGCAGAGTTCGTAGCTCAGTGCCCGTGTTGTCAGCAGGTAAAGGTAGAGCACCAGAGGCCTGGTGGTTTGTTACAGACGATAGAGATCCCGACCTGGAAGTGGGAGGTGATCAACATGGACTTCATCACAGGATTGCCTCGCACTCAGATGAGACATGATTCTATATGGGTTATCGTCGACAGGCTGACGAAATCAGCCCACTTTCTTCCCGTTAGGACGACTTTTTCGGCTGAGGATTATGCCAGACTTTACATCCGAGAGATCGCCGATCGCATGGAGTCCCTATTTCGATCATATCGCATGCAGGAGCCCGCCATTTCGCTAACTTCCTGAGGTCTTCCAGAGGTTTAGGACGCAGTGAACCCGAGTACGCATTCCATCCACGCATGCACGGACAGCAGAGCGCACTATCCGCACTCTTGAGGATATGCCGCGAGTCTGTTATCGACTTCGTGGTAGCCGAGGATCATTTGCCTCTAGTTGAGTTCGCGTATAATAATAGCTACCACTCCAAGATTCGGATGGCGCCTTATGAGGCCTTGTGGGAGGAAGTGCAGATCGCCTATAGGTTGGTTCGATGTGGCGAAATGGCCTAGTGGGTCCAGATTTGGCGCAGCAGCCGATAAGGTGAAGCTTATCCAGAGAGGTCTTGACACTCGTAGTCGATGTAAGTCATACGCAGATCATCGCCGCGGCATCCGAGTTCGACGTTCATGATTGGGTTTTCCTAGCGTGTCACCCATGGCGGTGTGATGAGATTCGGAAGAAGGGAAACTCACCAAGGTACATCGGGCCGCTTCAGATTGTCCGCAGGTAGGCAAGGTTGCCTACGAGTTGAATCTGCCGTCCGATCCGGAGGCGCGCATCCGGTGTTTCACGTTTATGCCGGCGAGATGTATCGGGGATCCATCTAGGTACATCCGATTGACGATGTCCAGTGACCAGGGTTATCGTATGAGGAGATTCCCATAGCGATAGTCGATCGTCGGGTTAGGCGTCTGCGACCAAGGACGTGGCTTCCACAAAGTTCTGTGGCGGAACGAGCTTAGGGAGGAAATGACGTGGGAAGCGGAGGAGGACATGAGGCAGAGGTACCCTCACTTATTCCCCACACCTCCAGGTAATTCACTTTCCTACTTGTAAATTTTCATTATCGTTTATGCCTAAGTGTTGTTCTGTGGCCATTTTTGGCACTTGCTAACTGTTTAAGCTTTACCGATAACTGTCTTGTGAAGGAACATTCGGGACGAATGTTTCTAAGGGGAGAATGTTATACCAGATTTCCGAGTATGTACGTGAGGGCGTACGTACGAAAGTTTAGCCTTAAAGTTAGGCCAAGTTCGAAAATTGTACACAACTCGCTAAAAGAATCGTTTTCCGACTAAACGCTTTCCACGCCTTCGTAGGAAAATTCCGCTATGCCATTTCTAATTTTTGCGGATTTTTCCGAGAGACGAAACATTTTGGACCAACGGGAGGGCGACACTTGGCACCCTCCAATTGGTGGACTTGAAATCGTCCCTTGGACGAATTGGAATAGGATGGCACGTTTTTTGTGCCATTGCACAAGTCAAGGAGTTGGTAGGATATTTGTGTGTAGTAAATCCTCACCCTACACTTGCCTTGCACTTGTCTTCATCTTGGCCATTGGTTGGCCATGGCTTGAGCTATAAATACCCCCCTTAAGATGAAGAGTTCTTCATCCACAAATCTTTCCAAGTCTTGAAAATCCTCTCCTCTCCCTTTGAGCCTTGTTCGTCCAAACACTCCCCCCCTCCCCTTGTGAATTTTGGCCGAGGGCCTACCCCCCCTAGCCTAGCCGAAATCTACCCCCCTCCCTTGGTAGAAAAGTTGCCTTCTAGTATTGTTATAATGCCCAAAATACCCTAGCCCAAATCCCTTAGTACTTAGTAGAAGTTGTGAAGAACTTCTAAGGTTTCTCGAGCTATCGGAGCGTACAACTTAGGAGCTAAGCCTTGCTCCGGATCGACTTTTATCTAGGATATTATTGGGCTTACCGAGGTAAATAATCCTAACCCTCTTTGTATTAGAGAATGCATACTGTAGAAGTATAAGAATAAGTATTAAATACTTAGAAGGATATCATGAATAGAATTGAATCATATCACAAAGAAGGGTTTAAAAGAAGAATAATTGAATCAGATCACATAGACTGTTTTCACAAAGAGACTTATATAGCTCACCGTAGGGTTGTGCTGCCCGACTTTCCGTAGAATTGTGAACCCTCTGCTTAGAATGACCTTGAGTAGTCTAGACTTTGATAGATGTCTCATGACTATTATAGGTCGATTCTCTCGCGCGACATATTCAACTTGGGGAGGTTTTCGCCGGTAAGGTATGTGATTCTTCCTAAGCATGATATTTTAACATATATATAGTACTAGACGCATACGTGTTAATCGAATAATAACTACGGCAATGTCGCTTGACTTAAGCCTGAATAATAACTACGGCAATGTCTTTTGACTTAAGCCTGAATAATAAGAATCCTAATGCATTTCAAAAGAACTACTGAATCATTTTTTAACAGAAGATAAATATTTGGTTTTTAAACAAAAGCTTAAGAGTTATACTAGCTTTATGGGAAGTTAGGTATAACAACTTAAGAAAGAATCGCTTACTTGTTTGTTTATAAAAGCCTTGTATTGATTTACATTAAGTGTAGTAAGATTGTTTGATAAGTAGACATATTATGATGCTACCGTGTTAGTGTCTTGTAATCGTGTAAAGTGGTCATTCTTGTTGGCTTACGCTGCTAAACGGTAAGTCTATTGCAGATTATTATATCACCTACCCTCGACTTATTATACCGTGGCTTGCCTCACGCGGTCTATACGGCCTACGCGTCGCGAGACTATGTGGAGCAGCGGTATGCTCCGTGATTGATCATTCCGGTGTTTAGCCTGACGCGGGATTCCTATGCGGTCCGCTGAGACTACGCGGTCTTTTGAGGCTACGCGTGCCGCGAGCCTAGGCGGATGCCGGGTTAGCTGCCCGCGAGGAATACCTCACGCGGTGTGACCTATGCGGATCGCGAAGTCAGACTAGGCACGCATGATACTATGGGCGATCGCCTTGCTTCGATCATTCGCGCCTGGACTAGACTGCTCATACGCTTTTCCTATTATCGTTATTGTTTGTGATATGGCACTACGCAATTGAACCGATTATATTTGTGAAAAGGTTTTAAATACTTTGATTTCACTTTAAGTACTTTATAGTTTCACATACTTGGTACTGTTATCGACCTCTCTGGGCTGCGCTCATGCCGCAGTAAAGGCAAGCAGTGCTAGATCCGCATCCTTAGGATCTTTGCGTTGGTGTCGTGAGCTCCATCTTCTCCGAGGCTCTACTTGGGTATGATCTCCCCGTTGTAGATAGTTTTGTATGCCAGGTATGGCGGGCCCCGTCCCGCCATAGTTGTTTACTTCTAGAGGTCCTGTAGTACTATTGTATGCTTGGGATGTAATCGCAAAACTTGAGTTATATATATTATGCCGAAAGGCAAGCTTTTCATCAGATAAACTGTTTCTATTTTTACTATGTTTCCTGTCTTGTTTTATATTTCCGCTGGTTACTCTGATGTATGACTACTTGGGTGCCCCGGTAAGGCACCAGTCCCGGGCCCCGGAACGGGTCGTGACACAAGCCCAGTCTATACCCGAGACGGTGAGTTCCACGACGCCGCTGGCCCCAGCAGGGTTTAGGGCCGCAGCAGCCGGTCGATGAGACCACGCACTGCACCTCCACCCCACAACCCGGAGCGTATAAGATGGGTTACAGAGATGGCCGCCATCGCCGTGATCGTGGCTGCATACGAGATAGGCCGGATGCAGCAGCTCCAGCCCAAAGAAGGTACGGGTTCACCCGAGATCGCATAGCTGAGGCTACGGGATTTTCTGAGTTGTAGCCCGCCAGAGTTCTACGGGTCGAGGCCTGAGGATGATCCGCAGGAGTTCATCCGTCAGTTACAGAGGATCATGCGAGTGATCAAGGCTTCAGAGAACGAGTCCGTGGTCTTCGGTTCACATAGGCTGCGTGATACCGCAATCGATTGGTTTGATTCGCGAGTTATCCTGGAGAGCACGCGTCCCAGCCTACTGGGACGAGTTCTCTGAGGCTTTTCTCACTCACTTGCCTCCGCATGGCGAGGGCCCGCCGACAAGTTTTTGTTGCCGACAGAGAGGCGCACGCCAGGAGTACATCGTCGAGTTCGATTCTTTGGCTCGATATATCCCTGCGTTGATAGCAGATATGGAGGACAGGGTACACCGCTACGTCACCGGGCTAGATGATTATATGGCCGAGTCTTGCGGGTGTGGCTCTTCACCTGCATGGACATTACCCGTATGCGTGCTCATGCACTGGATGCGAGGAGCGTAGAGACCGCCGGTCGACAGATATCGCCAGCAGAAGGCGCCAAGACGGCCGGATCTTTTGGTAGCTCGTGGTGGACGGCCTCACAGACGCCTAGATTTGCACCACACCGCTCGAGCACTCCTACATCGCTTTCGACACCAGAGTATTCGGGCGTGTCGTGCCCCGTGACTTCTGACTTCCAGTGGTGCGGTGCTAACCGATCGAGGTCCGCTCGGTGTCCGATGTGGTAGATTCCATTCGTGGAGTTGTAGTACTACTTGAGTTTGCTACACTTCAGGCCAGCAGGTCATTACGCGAGGGCCTGTCCACCGGGCGGCGGCCGTGGTAGGGTCAACCTGCAGGTCTGTCGGCCTCATCACCTTCGCCATTACTCGCCGAGGGCGTGGTACTCATGGACCAACAGTCGCGGCAGAGGTCGTGGCGCGGTCTCAGCTTCTAGCGGTCCTCGAACCGCATTTATGCCTTGTCCACCGGCAGACCAAGAGGCCTCACCGATGTCGCTGGCTGTACTTTATCGGGCCATGTTGTGACATGTATGCCTTGATAGATCCGGTTCTACTCGCCCCATATATCTCCCTTATTGCTAGTAGGATGTGGATAGAGCCGAGTCCATAGACCCTTTCGAGGTAGCTACGCCAGGGTTATTCGGTGGTAGCTCGGCGGTATATGTGGCTTGTCCAAAGGACCATATGCAATGCCGCACCGCCGACTTGGTAGAGTTGGATATGACCGATTTCGATGTGATCATGGGTATGGATTGGCTAGCCTTGTCGCGCCAATGTAGACCGCAGGAGAGAGTGGTACGGTTCCGCTTTCGGCGAGCCATTGTTGAGCGAGGAACACCGTGTCGCCGAGGGTAAGTTTATTTCTTACCTCAAGGCTAGGAAGATGGTGCGTAAGGGTATATCTACCATCTCATTCGGGTGTTTGATAATCGAGGCTGCATACGCATTTTCACCGGGCCCAAAGAGTCGAGAGTTCCCGCACGTGTTTCCGCACGACCTCCCGTATCCTCCCGAGAGGAGATAGAGTTTTGTATCGATGTACTACCAGACACTCGGCCTATTTCCATTCCGCCATACAGAATGGCACCTGCCGAGTGGAGAAAGTTGAAGGACCAGCTGAGAGATTTGCTGGAGAAGGGCTTCATTAGGCCTAGTGTTTCCCCGGGAGCGCCAGTATTGTTCGTGAAGAAGAAGGACGGACGCCGCGCACGTGTGTTGATTACAAACGGTGAACAAGGTGACAATTAAGAACGTATACCCCTTCCGTGATTGATGATTTGTTCGACCAATTGCAGGTGTAGATGTTTCTCCAAGATTGATCTCGCGATCGCTATCATCAGTGCGTGTTAGAGAGGCGGATGTCCCTAGATCGCATTCCGACCCGCACGAGCATTATGAGTTCGTGGTCATGTCTTTCGTGTTGACCAATGCTCCGCAGTATTCATGGATTTGATGAACCGAGTGTTCAAACCATTTTTGGACACGTTTGTGATAGTGTTCATTGATGACATCTTGGTTTATTCTCGCTCAGAGCAGGAGCATGCGGAGCATTTGAGGACTGTGCTGAGAGTTCTCCAAGACCAGCAGTTATACGCCAAGTTTTCCAAATGTGAGTTTTGTTGGCTTTGGCTTTTCTTGGGCATATTGCCGGGATGGCATTCGTGTGGATACACCAATATCGAGGCAAAGAGTTGGCCTGCACCTACTACTCCGATAGAGGCGCTAGCTCGGGCCTCGCAGTTATTATCGGCGTTCGTGGAGAAGTTTGCTTCTATCTCTCGCACTTTGACTAGGTCGACTCGAAGGCAACTAAGTTTCAATGGACTGATGCTTGGAGCGTGGATTCCGCCATCAAGGAGAGATCGACGACCGCCCCGCTCTTACTTTTCCGCAGGTCCGCATTATGTAGTGTATTGTGATGCGTCAGCGCGTCGCTCGGATGTGTGTTGATGCACTGGTAAGTTTATAGCGCACGCATCCCGACAAATTAAGAGGCATGAGAGGAACTACCCCACCCATGATTTGGAGTCGCGCGTGATTCACGCCAAGATCCTGGAGGCACTATTTGTATGGGGTTCATGTGGATATTTATACGCACTCACAAGAGCCTCCAAGATATCTTCACCGCAGGAGCCGAACTTACAACAGACGGTGGTTAGAGTTACTCAAGGATTACGATGTCGACATCCCGTACTCACCCGGGAAGGCCAATGCCAGGCGTATGCTCTTAGTCGTAGGTCGACGGGAGTCTATCGACGCGCAGCCGTAAAAGAGGGCATGGTCCGCGAGTTACATCGCCAGCAAGCCTTGGAGTCCGATTGATTGGTTCGATGGCGGTGGGGTTCGAGTTCGAGAGATTGCCAAGTCTTCCATCGCCGGCGAGGAAGAGGCAACAGCTGAGGATCCGCTTGACTCAGACGGATACGGCTCTTCGTGATGGGATGGGTCCTTTTGAGGTAGCACTTGATGGGGTGCTAAGGTTTGAGGGCAGGTTGTGTGTTCCAGATATTTCAGGACTTCGGCAGCAGGTTCTAGGGGAAGCACACAAGGCATTTCTATCCATCCGGTCGACCAAGATGTACCATGACCTTAGATCCGTATTGGTGGGATGGCTTGAAGAGGACGCTGCAGTTTGTAGCTCGGCCCGTGTTGTCAGCAGGTGAAGGTAGAGCACCAGAGGCCTGGTGGTTTGTTGCAGACAATTGAGATCCCGACCTGGAAGTGGGAGTCGATCAACATGGACTTTATCACGTGATTACCTCGCACTCGTAGAGACATGATTCTATATGGGTTATCGCCGACAGTCGACGAAATCAGCCCACTTTCTTCCCGTCAGACGACTTTCTACCGAGGATTATGCCGCACTTTACATCCGAGAGATCGCCGATCGCATGGAGTCCCTATTTCTATCATATCGCATGAGGAGCCTGGGCCACGGCTAACTTCCTGAGGTCTTTCCGTAAAGGTCTAGGGACGCAGTGTCACGACTCGCCCGGCCCGTGGATCGTGCCTTACCGGGGCACCCAAGTAATCATACATCAGAGTAATCAGCGGAATATAAAAACAAGACATGAAATAGTTGTAAAATGAGACACAGTTTATGTGAGAAAAAGTCGCTTTTTTATCTTTCTTAAGTTGTTATACCTAACTTCCCATAAAGCTAGTATAACTCTTAAGCTTTTGTTTTAAAAACCAAATATTAATCTTCTGTTAAAAATGATTCAGTAGTTCTTTTGAAATGCATCAGGATTCTTATTATTCAGGCTTAAGTCAAAAGACATTGCCGTAGTTATTATTCAGGCTTAAGTCAAAAGACATTGCCGTAGTTATTATTCGCTTAACACATGTACGCCTACCGCACTATATATATATGTTAAAATATCATGCTTAGGAAGAATCACATACCTTCTCGCCAAAACCTCCGCCAAGTCGAATATGTCGCGCTACAGAGAATCACCCTATAATACCAATACGCCAATCAACGCTCAGATCAGATCGTATAAAGCTCTAAGCAGAGGGTTCTCAATCCTACGGAAAGTCGGGCAGCACTTCCCTACCCGGTGAGCTATATAAGTCTCATCAGAAAACAAATTCTATGTAAGTACAATTTAATTATTCTTCTTTATACCCTTCATCGTGATAATACCAATTCTATTCTCAGAATATTCTTCTAAGTATTTAATACTTATCCTTATACTTCTACAGTATGTATTTTCTAATTATAAAAGAATGGTAAGATTATTTACCTCTATAAGCCCAAAATTTTCCGAGTATAAACGTCGCTCCTGAGCAAGGTTTAGCTCCTAATTTGTACGCTCCGATAGCTCCAAGAACCTTTAGAAGTTCTTCACAACTTCTACTAAGTACTAAGGGATTTGGGCTAGGGTATTTTGGGCATTATAACAATACTAGAAGGCAACTTTTCTACCATGGGGGTAGATTTCGGCCAGCTAGGGGAGGGGTTGCCTCGGCCAAGCTCACTCAAAGGGGGGGGGGGGGTGTGTGTTGGACGAAAAAGGCAACAAGGGAGAGGGAAGGATTTTCAAGACTTGGAAAGGAATTTGTGGATGAAGAACTCTTCATCTTAAGGGGGTATTTATAGGTCAAGACATCGCCAACCAATGGCCAAGATTTAGCCAAGTGCTAGGCAAGTGTAAGGCCAAGATTTGGGCAAGTGTCCTTAGCCAACTTGCACACAAAATATCCTACCAACTCCTTGACTTGTGCAAAGGCACAAAAACGCAACTCTATGTCCAATTCGCCCAATGGACGATTTCAAGTCCATCAATCGAGGGTGACAAGTGTCGCCTCCCGCTGGTCCAAAATGTTTCGCCTCTCGAAAAATCCGCAAAAATACTAAATGACATAGCCGAATTTTCCTACAAAAGTCGGGAAACGCTTTCGTTAAAACGATTCTTTTAGTGAGTTGTGCACAAATAAAAACGCCCAAGGCTTAAACTTTTAAGGCCAAACTTTCAGACGCACGCCTCACGCATACTCCTAAATACGGTATAACATTCTCCTTCCTTAGAAACATTCGCCCGAATGTTCCTTCCCAAGACAGCTAATCAGAAAAGCTTAAATAGCTTCTGGTGTGTCACACATGGCCACAATATAACACTTAACAATTTACGAAAATTAAACCAGCAAGCAGGAAAGTAAGTTACCTGGAGGTGTGGGGAATAAGTGAGGATACCTCCGCCTCATGTCCTCCTCAGGTTCCCACGTCATCTCCTCCCTAAGATCGTTCCGCCACAAGACTTTTGACGGAAGCCACGTCCTTGGTCCGCAGACGCCTAACCTGACGATCGACTATCGCTATGGGAATCTCCTCATACGATAACCCCACACCGACATCGCCAATCGGTGTACCTTAGATGGATCCCCGATACATCTACTCAAAGATAGATACGTGAAAACCGGATGCACCGCTTCCAGATCGGACGGCAGATCCAACTCATAGGCAACCTTGCCTACCTCGCGACAATCAAACGGCCCAATGTACCTTGGGCTGAGTTTCCCTTTCCTCCCGAATCTCATCACACCCTTCATGGGTGACACCTTTAGGAAAACCCAATCATCAACCTCGAACTCCAGATGCCGACGACGATGATCTGCATATGATTTCTGTCGACTCTGAGCTGTCAGCAACCTCTCCTGGATAAGTTTTACCTTATCCACTGCCTGCTGCACCAAATCTGGTCCCACTAACTGCACCTCGCCCACATCGAACCAGCCTATAGGCGATCTGCACTTCCTCCCATACAAGGCCTCATAAGGCGCCATCTGAATACTGGAGTGGTAGCTATTATTATACGCGAACTCAACTAGAGGCAAATGATCCTCCCAACTACCACTGAAGTCAATAACACAGGCTCGCAGCATATCCTCAAGAGTCTGGATAGTGCGCTCGCCCGTCCGTCTGCTCGTGGATGAAATGCGACTGTGTTCACCAAGCCCCTAAACCCTCTCGGAAGGACCTCCGCAGTTAGCCAGAACCGGGCTCCTCTGTCTGATATGATCGAAATAGGACTCCATGCACCGACGATCTCTGATGTAAAGTCCGCATAATCTCACCGAGAAAGTCGCCCTAACGGAAGAAAGTGGGCTGATTTCACACCGCCGACGATAACCCATATAGAATCATGTCTCATCCGAAAGCGAGGCAATCCCGTGATGAAGTCCATGTTGATCACCTCCCACTTTCGTGCGGGATCTCTATCGTCAGAATAAACCACCGTGCCTCCGTGCTCTACCTTCACCGCCGACAACACGCACCGAGCTACGAACTCGCAACGCCCTCTTCAAGCCATCCCACCAATACACGTATCTAAGGTCGTGGGTACATCTTGGTCGACTCGACGGATAGAGTAACGCCGCTACAGTGCTTCCCAAGAACTCCGCCAAGTCCTCAAACATCCGAACACACAACTCGCCTCAAACCTTAGCACCCCATCGTGCTACTCAAAGGACCTTGCCCTCACGAAGAGTCAGACACGATAACGTGTCAAAATCGATCTCGAATCGCTGCTCTTCACCTCTCGACGATGGAAGACTCGCAACCTCACGAACTCGAACCCCACCGCTATCGTAATCAATCAAACGGACACCAAGGCTCGCTAATCGTGCAAATCACGAACCATGTCCTCCTCTCTAGCTGCACATCCGATAGGCTCCCATCGACCTACGACTAAGAGCATCCGCCACAACATTGGCTTTCCCCGGTGGTACAGATATAAACATCGTAATCCTTAAGCAACTCTAACCACCGCCTCGCCGTAAGTTCACTCCTCCGCCGAAGATATACCGAGGCTCTTGTGGTCCGTATAAATATCCACGAACCCCATACAAATAGTGCCTCCGCATCTTCAAGGCGTGAATCACCGCCGCTAACTCCAAATCGCGCGGGTAGTTCCTCGTGTTTCTTCACCGCCGGGATGCATACGCTATAACCTTGCCATGCCGCATCAACACACATCCCAACCCGATGCCCGACGATCGCAATACACAACATAACCGCTCGACCTCCGGAAGAGTAAGAACGGGCGTTGTCGCCTCTTTCAAAGAATCGAAACCCCGCCACAAGCATCACCATCAAACTTGGCCGCCTTTCCGAGTCACCCTAGTCAATGGTGCGCAGATAGAAGCAAACTTCTCCATGAACCGCCGATAATATCCTCGCAAGGCCCGTAAAGTCGCGAACCTCTCGCTGAGTAAGAGGTTCAGGCCAAGTCCCGATCGCCGATCTTGGCCGTATCCACTGAATGCCATCAGCCCCGACAATATGCCCAAGAAAAGCCACCAAGTCAACCAAAACTCACATTTGGAAAACTTGGCGCATAACCGCCGGTCTCGAGAATCGCCAAGACAGCTCCTCAAATGCCCGCATGCCTCGCCTCGAGCGAATAAACCAAGATATCATCAATGAACACTATCACAAACGTGTCCAAAAATGGTTTGAACACTCGCTCATCAAATCCATGAATACCACGAGCATCGTCAACCCAAAAGACATGACCAACTCATAATGCCCGCACGTCCGAATGCACCCTAGGGACATCCACCTCTCTCGACTCGCACTGATGATAGCCCGATCGCAGATCAATCTTGAGAAACATCTCGCACTCGCAATCGGGTCGAACAAATCATCAATCCCGGGAAGGGTATTCGTTTAATGGTCACCTTGTTCACCGTCAGATCAACACACGCGCAGCCCCGCCCTTCTTCTTCACGAACAATACCGCGCTTCCCGTGGAGAAACACTAGGCCTCATGAAGCCCTTCTCCAAAGAAATCCCTAAGCCGATCCTTCATCTCTCTCAACTCGGCGAGTTCCATTCTCGTATGGCGGAATGGAAATAGCCGAGTGTCCGCAATATGTCTATACAAAACTCAATCTCCTCTCGTGAGGATACCCGAGGTCGTTCGAAACACGCCTGGGAACTCTTCACCACCGAATCGACGGAAAATCTAGTACCGCAGCCTTCAGATCAAACACCCAACGAGATGGTAGATATACCCCTTCGCACCATCTTCCTAGCCTCGAGGTAGGAAATAAACCTACCCTCGGCGATACCGTGCTCTCCCACTCAACAACCGGCCTCAGAAATCGAACTGCATTACTTTCTCTCGCAGCCTACATTGGCGTAGCAAGAAGCTAGCCAATCCATCCCCATGATCACGCCGAAGTCAATCATCTCCAACTCTATCAAGTCGCCAGGTCCGACGATCAGAATGGTCACAGACAAGCTCTATATACCCGCCGAGCTACCACCGAATCACCCATGGCGTAGCTACCTCGAAAGGGTCTATGGACTCAGGCTCTATCCCTATCCTACTAGCAACAAGGGGAGATATATAGGACAGAGTAGAACCCTGATCTATCAAAGCATACACATCAAACCCAGAAACTGATAAGGTACCTGTGACGACTTCAGGTGAGGCCTCCTGATCCCGCTTACCGACAAAGCATAAATGCGGTTCGAGGACCGCTAGAATCGGGACCCGCGCCACGACCTCCGCGCGACCGCTGGTCCACGAGTACCTTGCCCTCCCGGCGAGTAGCTATCGGGGATGAATAAGCGGCAATGCACTCGTAGCCGAGCCCTACCACCGCCACGCCTGGCCGGACAAACTCGCGAAATGACCTCGCCGCCACAAGTATAGCAAGCTCCCGAGTACGCCCGAATGGAATCTACCACAACGGGCACACCGAGCGGACCTCGAACGGTTAGCACCTCGCTACCCGAAATCAAGTCCCGGGCCCCGACCGCCTCGATCGCCTGCTGTACCGAATGATGTAGAGCGCTCATACGGCCGTGATGCAAATCGACTTCGCCGATGCCGCCACCCGAGAACCACCAAAAGAACCGCCGCTCGCCTTCTTCTCGCTGATATCGGCTACCCGCGTCTCTACGCCTCGCATCCCAGCATGAGCTCGCATACGAGTAATGTCCATGCCAGTCGGGCGGACACACCCGCACAAGACTCGCCATATAGTCGCTTCAGCCCGTGTCGAGCGATGCACCCGGCCCTCCATATCGCTACTGAGCAGTGGACATATCGAGCCAATGAATCAAACTCGACATTGTACTCCCTAATCGCAAGGCCCTCCCCGCCTCAAAGAACAAGAATCTATCACCGTGCTCTCCTCATCCGCGGAGGCAAGAAGTGTGAGAAAAGCCTCAAAACTCATCCCATATCACGGAGTGCATGCTCTCCCGAAAGCTCCAATGAATCAAACCAATCGATCGCGTATCACGCACCGATGCGAACCGAATGTCATGCATCACCAAGCCTTGATCACCCGCACGATCTCTTCAGAATCGACGGATGAACTCGCGATCATCCTCCCGCTCGACCCGTAAAACTCAGGCGAGCTACAACTAAGGAAATCCCGTAGCCTCAAACTGTCTGCCCTCGGGTGCACTACAGTGCTCGTCTCAAGTCCGCCACAATCCGAGCAAATAATCGCCATCTCTGCACTTATCTCCTCTCGCCTGTGCCGTGGACCGAGGTACGGCATCGCGGTTCGCTGGCCGGGCGGCGCTACGGAACTCGCCGTCTGCATAGATCGGGCACGAGCCTCGTGACTGGGTGTCTGCTAGCAGCCTCCGGCCGCTTCTTCCGCCCGGTTGCCTTACGCGAGGCATAATCATAGAAAGGAATACGTTAGAGGTCCAACCTATAACACAGCTCTAAAGCACGATCTCAGAATGAGAAGAATGGAAACCAATCCTAAATATCCTATAGCCTCCTGATTATTGGTGTGGTGCACAACACACCGATAATCAAACTATGAAGGTTTTCCTTAGGGTTTCGGTTTGAGACAAAAAGGACATAAGGTAGTATTTCCGGGCTCTACGTATAGAGGTATCTTTGGAATACTACAAGGTATACGGCTAAGGTAATTTGGGTATAGTAACAATACTATGGAGAGTATTTCTACCAAGAGGGGGGGTATTTATATGAGACAACACCACAAGTGGGTGTATACCTCTACCAACCCCACTAGGAGGGGGGTACTCTTCGGCCAAGGGGGGAGGGGCTCTCGGGCAAGGGGCCTCACCAAGGGGGGAGGGGGAGGCTAGGACGAGAATACCACAAGAGAGGGGGGGAGATTTTTATACTTAGGAAAGTTTTTAGGATGAAGAAGTCTTCAAAGGGGGAGGGGTATTTATAGGAAGACCAAGGGTCAAGATCTAGCCAAGTGGGGGGCAAGTGGAGGGCCAAGATGTGCCCAAGTGCCCCCTAGTCCCTACTCCTTAAAACCCTCACAAAATATCCTACCAACTATGGCACACTTTCGGCCAAGCTTACCGCCCCACACTCCACCAACTTGAGGGTGACAAGTGTCGCCCTTTCGTTGGTCCAAAATGTTTCGTCTCTCGGAAAAATCCGCAAAAATTAAAAATGACATAGCCGGAATTTTCCCTTCGCAAGTTGTGTAAAACGTTTCGTCGAAAAACGACTCTAACCGGGTGTTGTGCACAAAAATATTCGGCCAAGCCTACTTTAAAGTTCAAATTTTTCTACGTACGTCCTTACGTACACACTCTGGAAATACGGGGTATAACAACAACACTAGGCAACTTATGCCCATTAATCAAAATAGACAACTTTCTTAACCTTCCACAAAGCCGTTATAACCGACTTCCCATAAAGTCGTTATAACCCTTTATGGTTTTAGACCAATTCATTCCTCTTTATATCCAAGAGACTTATACTTTTAAAATCAAGTATCACATACTTACAAATCAAGTTTCTTAACTTTCAAAATACTTTAAGTCTCTTAATCTTTAGAAATCAAGTTTCTTAACTTTAGAAATCAAGTTTCTTCTATTTTTAAATCTCAAGTAACTCATACCTTTAAAACAAGTTACTTCTCTTTAAATCATGTCATTTCTCCTCTTTTAAATCAATTAAGTAAATCACTCCTTGACTCCCCTTGTCACGACCCGAACCCGGGCCCGTGACTGGTGCCTTACCCCGGGCACCCTAGTGATACAACATCAGAGTAATCAGCGGAACATAACACAACAACATGAAATAACAAGAAGTGTACAACAGTTATCTTAGAAAACTTGCCTTTCGGCATATATATAAATAACAACTCTTTCAAAATGAACAGTTTAATCCTTTTACAACCCCGCCACAAAGAAGATTACGCACTTCTACGAATGATATGACAACAACGACGGACAGGTTCCCGCCATACCTCGAATGTAAGCACCTACAACAACAGGGGACTATACCAAGATAAGCCTCCGGAGAAACGGAGCTTTCCCAAACGCTGAACTGTGACCCTAAGAGCGAGGATCAACGATTGGTTTACCTTTACCTGCGGCATGAACGCAGCCCCCCGAAGGAGGTCAGTACAATAGGTACCGAGTATATGAAACTGAAAATAAATACTGTAAATGAAATCATAGTAGTCTATATAAAGCAGGAGACATGTATGATAATCCAAACTACAGTTCACAATAAATAAGCAGTCATGTCAAGTCAGGGACTCACGCCCTCAAAGTCATCACAATAGAACCGTACGGGGTAAGTACGAAGGCATAGCCGACTACTAAGACCCACAGTACCAAAAATACCATAATCAGATCACGAGGTCTTTCTAGACCGCACCACATGATCGGCCGCCACCGCCCGCAGATCACCGCGCGCGCCTATCCTCGAACTTACCGCAGCCTCCGCATAGGTCACACGCACTTCGCATGAGTTATTCCTAGAATCATAGTCACACAGATCGCTCGAGGTATACCGCGACGGGGCTTAACCCCCGGTATCCGCCTGGACTTCCGCAGCCCGCATAGTCCCTCAAAGACCGCACAGTCCCTCAAAGACCGCATATGGCATCCCCGCATCAGGCTAAACACCCGGAATGATCAATCCTGGAGCATACCGCTGCTCCGCGTAGTCTCAGAGACCGCATAGGCCGTATAGACCCGCATCAAGGGTGGCAAGCCCTCGGTATAATAAGTCAAGGGGGTATGTGATACAATAACAGTACAACGGGCTTAACGTTTAACAACGTAAACACAACAATAATAACCCTCTTACACAACATCACAAGATACTAACACACGTAGCATCCTAACATGTTTACTTATCAAATCAAGAAGAAAGTATTACAAGGCTATCACAATCCAATACAATCAAGTTATTCTCACAAGGTACTTTCTACTAGCAAGTTCGGGTATCTATCCCCAAAGTACTTCATACATTAACTCTTTAAAAGATCCGTTTCTTTCACAGAAGTCACACAATACCCGTAGTATAAAATAGAGTGACTATCTTTTTAAGTAAACCAAAACACTTCTCTTTGTAAAATCAAGTAACAACATTATTATCCAAACGTCCAAGTTTGCCTAATTTCAAATGTTCACGTTTCTTATTTTAGAAAGGTTTCGTAGTTCATAGTCTTATTCATTTAAGAATATAATTCTCTTTTAAACAATCTGAGAAACATATACCTTATATGTGAGTAGGTTATTCTTGTTTATAACAATCTTTATTACAGCAGCCATGATCTAGGAAATATCATTTTGTCTCATCTTAGCTTCTATGCAGATGGAAGTCTCTACTGGTTTTAATAATACTTCATTATTCAATACATTTTCTTTTATTAACGCTGCAGTGGTTTGTCGATACACATTCTGATTTTCGAAATCAGTAAAACATTATTTCTTTTAAAAAACCAAGTACTCATTACTCACGAATGAGGTTTCACACAAAATTCATATTGATTCAACTAAGTCAAGTCTCTTATCTTTTAAGATCAAGTCTCTTAACTTCTAAAATAAATAAATCATTCATTTTTATCTTTCTTAAGCCGTTATACCTAACTTCCCATAAAGCTAGTATAACTCTTAAGCTTTTAAAACCAAGTATTACTCTTCTTTAAAAAACAGTTCTTAATTCTCTTGAATTACTTCAAGATTCTTATTATTCGGGCTTAAGTCAAAAGACATTGCCGTACAACTACGTTCAATTAGCACGCGTACGTCTACCGTACTATATATATATTCTTATAAAATATCATGCTCAAGAAGATATGAAGAATCACATACCTCGCGACGATTATCGACTATTAGCAAATCGCTCCACGGCTATAACCCGGCTAGCCTGGTCCACCTTCTCAAGTAGCACATGCTACTCGCAGAATATTCAACCTATACAGGTTATACAAGTCTATCAAAGTCTAGACTACTCGGTAGAATAAATCTAGATACAAGATCCTACGGAAAATCGGGCAGCACTTCCCTATCCGTCAAACTACACAAGTCTACTGTAATACAATCCTACGTAATTACAGTTCAGTTCTCTTCTTTAAAATTCAGGCTTAAGTCCAAAGACATTGCCGCAAAACTATGTTCAGTTTTATATATAGTATACTACAACTATATATTCCTACAACATGTAATTTCCAATTAAAATAGGGGGACAAGATATTTACCTCGATAAGACCAAAATTATCCAAGCTTAATGTCGATCCTTAGCAACGTTTAGCTCCAACTCCGGGTGCTCCAACCCGCTCCAAACAACCCTTAGAAGTTCTACGCAACTTCTCCTTAATACTCCAACCAACTATGGAGATTTTTCCTAGGGTTTCGGTTTGAGACAAAAAGGACATACGGTAGTATTTCCGGGCTCTACGTATAGAGGTATCTTTGGAATACTACAAGGTATACGGCTAAGGTATTTTGGGTATAGTAACAATACTATGGAGAGTATTTCTACCAAGAGGGGGGGTATATACGAGACAACACCACAAGTGGTGTATACCCTCGCCAACCCCACTCAGAGTGGGGTACTTCGCCAAGTGGGGAGGCTCTCGCCAAGGGGCCTCACCAAGGGGGAGGAGGCTAGGACGAGATACTACAAGAGAGGGGAGAGGATTTTTAGACTTAGCACAATTTTTGGATGAAGAAGTCTTCAAAGGAGGGTATTTATAGGTCAAGCAAAGGCCAACCAATGGCCAAGATCATGCCAAGTGCAAGGCAAGTGTAGGTCAAGATTCATCCATGTGCACCTTATCCATTTACCACCAAAATATCTACCAACTACTTGACAAAAGCCAAGCAATTCGCCCAGTCATTACCGCCACTCATTAACTAGAGGTGACAAGTGTCGCCTTCTGTTGTCAAAATGTTTCTCTCGGAAAATCCGCAAAAATTAGAAATGACATAGCCGGAATTTTCCCTTCGCAGTTATGTAAGCGTTTAGAAAACGATTTAATCGTGTTGTGCACAATAATCGCCAAGACACTTTAAAGTTCAAACTTTACGCATGCCTTACGCATATACTGAAATACGGTATAACATTCTTGTTATACCCCGTATTTCCCGAGTATGTACGTAAGGACGTACGTAGAAAATTTGAACTTGTGTAAAAGTGGCTTGGCCGAAATTTATTTGTGCATAACACCCTTGCTAGAGTCGCCGACTAAACGCTTTCACAAATTTCATAGGGAAAATTCTGGCTATGTCATTTTTATTTTTTTTGGATTTTTCCGAGAGACGAAACATTTTGGACCAACAAGAGGGCGCCACTTGGCACCCTCTCATTGGAGCACATTGTGGGCGGTTGGCTTGGACGATTGGTGACTATTTTTGTCAAGTAGTAGGTAGGATATTTTGTGTGTAGTTTGTTAAGGTGCACTTGGCAAGATCTCGCCCTACACTTGCCTTGCACTTGGCAAGATTCGCCATCGTTGGCCTTTGCTAGACCTATAAATACCCCCCCTTTGTAAGACTGCTTCATCCATTCCTAAATTATTCTAAGTGTTAAATCCTCCTCCCTCCCCTTAGTGTAGAATTCGGCCAAGAGCCTCCTCCTCCCCTCGCCGAGCCCTCCCCTCTAGCCGTGGGGTACCCCTAGCCTAGTTGTTTTCAGATAATACCCCTCTTGGTAGAAATACTCTCAAAAGTATTGTTATAATGCCCAAATTACCTTAGCCGTATACCTTGTAGTATTCTAAGGTTATACTTATACGAAAAGCCCAGAAATACTATTATACTTTCCTTCAGTCACAAAACCGAAACCCTAAGTAAATCTTCACCCGTAGTTGAAGTAGTAAGTAGAAGTTGGTTAGAACTTCTAAGGGTTGTTTGGAGCGGCCTCGAGCGCACTGAGTAGAGCTAAACCTTGCTCAGGATCGACATTTAAACTCGGATAATTATGGGCTTATCGAGGTAAATATCTTGTCCCTCTATTGTAATTGGAAATTACATGTTGTATGATTATATAGTTGAAGTATACTATATATAGAACTGAACGTAGTTATCGGCAATGTCTTTTGACTTAAGCCTGAATAATAAGAAACCTTTTCGAAAGAAGAATCGAATCAGATGTATTTACATAGATATTCAGATGACTTGTGTAGCCTTTCTGTGAGGTAGAATTGTGCACGTCCGGTTTAGACGTATAACCCCCCCCCCCCTGGTTGGCTTGGTAGCCGGCCCCGATAGAGGAGGAGATTTACGCTGTTGCGGGGGGGGAGGTGCTGCCGAATTTTCTGTAGAATGTTCTACGAAGGGATCTAAATATTAATAAGCGCCTTGTGGCCTTATAGGTTGAGTACTACGCGTGGCGCGATCTACTTGGCTTAAGGAGTAGCCGACGGTTTGAGGTACTTGGAGCGTTTTGCTATTAGTCGATAATCGTCGCGAGGTATGTGAACCTCTTCCTATCTCTTCTAGCATGATATGTGTGAACTATGTAGTACGGTGACGATACGTGCTAAATGTATTTGATTGGTTTAAAACATAAAGTGTTATAACGACTTTATGGGAAGTTGGTTATAACAGCTTTATGTTGGTAAGAAAATACTTGTGGTTTTTAAAAGGTAACTGATTTGAACTATAACTGGCTTGTTATGTGTTAATAAAGAACTTGAAGTATTTCAAAAGGTTTTTGATTCATTTTGAAAGAAGAGGTAATACTTGATTTGTTTTGAAAACTTAAGAGTTATACTAGCTTTATGGAAAGTTAGGTATAACGTCTTAAGAATGTTTTACTGATTTTGGAAATCGTAATGTGTATCGACAAACCATCGCGGCTTATAAAAGGAAATGTTTTTAATAATTAAGTATTGTTAAAACCAGTAGAAACTTCCATCTGCATAGAAGCTAAGATGAGACAAAATGATATTTCCTAGATCATGACTGCTGTAATAAGATTGTTATAAACAATAATATCCTACTCACATATAAGGCTTATGTTTCTCAGATAGCTTAAAAAGAGAATTATATTCTTAACTGAATAAGACTATGAACTACGAAACCTTTCTAAAATAAGAAACTTGAACATTGGAAATTAGGCAAACTTGAACATTGGAAAAGAAGGTTGCTACTTGATTTTACAAAGAGAAGTAATTGATTTACTTTAAAAAGATAATCACTCTATTGTTATATACTACGGGTATTGTGTGACTTTTGTGAAAGTAACATATCTTTAAAGAATTATTGTATAAAGTACTTTGGGGATAAAAACCCGATCTCATTAATCATATAGTAGAAAGTACCTTGTGTGAATAACTTGATTGTATTGGTTTGTGATAGCCTTGTAATACCTTCGTATTGATTTGATAAGTAATCATATTAGGATGCTACGTGTGTTAGTATTCTGTGATGTTTGTGTAAAGGGGTTTTCCCTTGATTGCGCTTATGTTGTTTAAACGATAAACTGTTATGTTGGTATTATACCACTCACCGTGTTTCCGGGGGTTAAGCTGCCCTCCGATGCGGGTAGACTCGGTGATGCAGGACCATGATTCGAGAATACCTCATGCGGGTCCCGGGCCTATGCGGAGCTGCGAGTTCGTGTTAGTGTGCGGCCTTTATGGTCATGCGGTCTATGTGGCCATGCGGATCGCGAGTCGGGACGATGCCGGAGTAGCTACCTCGATGCGGGGTTATACCTCATGCGGGCCTATGAGATTGGCCTACGCGGAGTCAGCGGAGTTCCAGGGCTAGACGCGCACATTTGATATTGCGGTCTAGCTACCAGCTTTGATCATGTGGCGGTCTAGACAGATTTCATGATACATTTTATGACTTTGTTAGTACTGTGGGTGTTAGTAGTCGGCTATGCCTTCGTACTTACCCCGTACTGTTTTATTTGGACACATGTGGGACCTGTTGTTCATGTGTATTCCTTGGTGCTTTTCTATCATTATCACGCCGGTGAGGAAGGTATTCCACGCATGATTGATGTTGTGGGCGTGAGACCCATTGTTATATTCGAGTGATGACTTCGAGGCATGAGTCCCCGACTTGATATGATCGCTATTTATCAGGAATCGTAGTTTGGTTATCATACATGTCTCCCGCCTTATATAGACTACTATGATTTCATTTACGTATTTTCATTTCACATACTTGCACTGTTGTCGACCTCCTTCGGGCCGCGCTCATGCCGCAGTAAAGGTACACGATCGTTGATCCTCGCCTTAGGGTCACGATTCAGCGTTGAAGCTCCGTTCCTCCGAGGCTTATCTTCGCATAGTCCCCGTTGTTGTAGGTGCTACATTCGTGGTATGACGGCCCCGTCCGTCGTTGTTGTCATATCATTCGTAGAGGTGCAGAAATCGCTGTGGCGTGGTTTGTAAAAAGATTAAAGCTCGTGTTGAAAGAGTTGTTGTTTATATATATATATGCCAAAAGGCAAGTTTTCACAGTTATCGCTTATACTTAGCTATTTTTATGTTATTGATTTATGTTCCGCTGATTTTCTCTGATGTATAACTACTGGGGTGCCCGGGGTAAGGCACCAGTCACGGGCCCGGGTTCGGGTCATGACAAAAGTGGTATCAGAGCAGTTAACCCTCGGAAAGTGTCTACAGACCGTATCCAGTAGAGTCTGGATTATCGGTGTGTTGTGCACCACACCAATAATCAGGAGGCTATAGGATATTTAGGATTGGTTTCTATTCTTCTCACTCTGAGATCGTTCCTCAGAGTGTATTGTAAGTTGGACCTCTAACGATTTCTTTCCTTACCGCTATGCCTCCGCGTGGCAACCCGCCCAGAGGGCAAGGCGGCCGAGGAGCCGCGAGTAAAGTCTGAGAGGGTTACGTGGGCACAGCCCAATTATCACCTTGGGTGGTGCTTCATTCGGGAGTTTTGCGACGTCACTAGCCCCAAAGAGTTTAGCACGGCGGCGGTTCATCGCGCCATGATATTTGAACCTTCGCCCACGGCCACAGAGAATATAGATTTCAAGGCGACCTGTTACATTAACTATGGATTTGACTACGAGAGTATACCGATGTACCGCGAGTCTTGATGACTATCAACGAGAAGGTTGTGCAAGAGTAAATTCTTCGGTTAGGCTTGAGCATGGCCTGTGTACGGGCCTATGCACAGCAGGCCGAGAAACGTAGAGATCGACGGGTTAACGAAGGACAACAGAAGAGGGCGAGCAGAAGGTCCTTGGTAACTTGCGGCGAGTCGCCTCACCAAATTAGATTATGCGCATCCACCGGTCGCGTAAAGGTCCTCGCGTGGTTCGTGACGCTCGGTATCAGAGTTGGTCGAGCTCGAGCTTCCGGTTCACGATCCACGAAGGTTCCAAACATCCGATTCGATTTTCTCGGTGTTCACAATGTGGCGCGCCATCTCGTGGAATGTCGTCTTTTAGTTGGTACTTGTTGCACCTATGACCGCCGTGGTCCGATGTCGAAAGAGTGTCCTTGCGGGAGGACTTAGCCTTCAGGATCGGTGGGTAGTTCGTCATCTTCCTTAGCTATGCGCCCTACGGGGCAGGTTTGATTAGAACGACTAAGGGGAGTGAAGCAGTAGATATAGATATATCCTTAACCCTCTAAGGTTTAGTATGTGTGATAAGGTGAGTATACCTTAAGTGTTATATTCTGATAGCATTGTAAATGGTGATTAGAAATCTTGGTTAGTTAACCAAGTAAGATTTGGGGGATAGAGAAGGTGTGAGCCTTAGAGCTTTATACGTAGAGACCTTAGAGGTAAGGCCATCTCGAGTAAAAGATGTATTGTTTATGTTTGACCCTTATAGGAGTGCATAGTGCACGTGAGTTATGTTTGTGGGATTAGTCCCTGAGTAGTGTGGCATGAAAGAGGGTAGTTGAGCTAAGAAGACCGCTAGGTTTTCGTAACGTGATTAGTGAGAGTTTTCCTTCGGGGAGCTAGCGTTTAGCGCGTTGACGGGTCGGGTTGAGGCCACGTTGCGGGTCAACCCGCGGCATGTTTGGTGGTGGGGTCAGTTTGTGGTGGTCCCGTCTTGTGGTAGGGTCACGAGGGTGTTAGGCCCGAGTTTAGTTAACCAACGTGCGAATTCGTGGATGCATTCGACCAGTAGTCGGGCCGAGGAGTCACCGCCTTGTCTTCTAGCAAAGACCGCTTACTCAAAGCGTTGTTGATTTTTTATCGTAAAGGTTGTAAGGCTGCACGGTGCCTACCTTCACCTTATGATGACAGTGGAGCCAGTGCACTGCTTTTGTTTCGGAAGTTTTTACCAAGCAGGTTAAGAACTCAGTAGTCTCGAACCGCATTCGCCTCGGGCGATGTGGAATTCGGGGTAGTTGTGCGGATTGTTGTCTCTGTGGAGAGTGTTTAAGCTACCATTTCGTTTTGAATGTCGCCTTATGAGGCCTTGTAGGCGGAAGTGTAAGCCGGCCGATTGGTTCGATGTTGGCAAGATTCAGATAGTTGGTTCAGGCTTGTTCCAGCAGACTGTGGATAGGGTAAAGCTTGTCTATAGGAGGTTCTGGCAGCTCAAAGAAATCGTGCGGATAATCGGCGACGACGCTTAGAGTTCAGGTTGGCCGGTCTTCTTGAAGATACCACCGGTTTGGGTGTGACGAGTTTTGGAAAACAGAGGAACTTAGCCCGAGTTACTTTGGGCCTTTGAGTTCATGTGAAGAATAGGCGTGTTGCCTATATGTTAGCATTTGCCGTCCGACTTGTGAGGCAAAGGTCGTCCATCTTCGTGTTATGTTCGAGAAGGAAATCGAGATCCATCCAGAGTGTTCCCAACTAATGATGACCAAGTCAAGATAATAACCCGAGTTTTGGATCAAGCGATTCGTAAATGTGGTAAGTTCGAATGTACGACGCCTTCATGATCGACGCACCTGCACCATTTGTTGGGTCGCTTGAGAAGGTTAATGCCTCGTGCAAAGTGACAAAAGTGGTATCATTTTGGTGATGTTAGAGGTGTTTGTGGTAATGTTAGAGTGTTTCCTCGTGGACTTGGATGTAAGTATTTTCAAGCGCTTGTTTCGTGGCCATTGTGGCGTGATTGTTTCGTAAGTATGGTAGTGAAGACTATCGGCGCGCTTGTTTTGAGACTTAGAAGGAACATTCGACGAATGTTTCTAAGGAGGAGAATGTTATACCGTATTTCCAGTATGTACGTGGGACGACGTAGAAAATTTGAACTTGTGTAAAAGTGGCTTGGCGAAATTTATTTGTGCACAACACGGTTAGAGTCGCTTTCGACTAAACGTTTTCACTTTCGTAGGAAAATACGGCGATGTCAATTTTATTTTTTTCGGATTTTTACGAGTGAAGAAACAATTTTGAACAAAAACAGGGCGCCCCTTGGCACCCACTCATTGGAGCACAGTGTGGGCGGTTGGCTTGGACGATTGGTGACTATTTTTGTCAAGTAGTAGGTAGGATATTTTGTGTGTAGTTGGTTAAGGTGCACTTGGCAAGATCTTGGCCCTACACTTGCCTTGCACTTGGCAAGATCTTGGCCATTGGTTGGCCTTTGCTAGACCTATAAATACCCCCCCTTTGGAAGACTTCTTCATCCATTCCTAAATTATTCTAAGTGTTAAATCCTCCTCCCTCCCCTTAGTGTAGAATTCGGCCAAGAGCCTCCTCCTCCCCTCGCCGAGAGCCTCCCCTCCTCGGGGTGCTAGCCATGGGTATCCCCTAGCCTAGTTGTTTTCGTATAATACCCCCCCCCCCTCTTGGTAGAAATACTCTCAAAAGTATTGTTATAATGCCCAAATTACCTTAGCCATATACCTTGTAGTATTCTAAGGTTATACTTATACGAAAAGCCCAGAAATACTATTATACTTCCCTTCAGTCACAAAACCGAAACCCTAAGTAAATCTTCACCCGTAGTTGAAGTAGTAAGTAGAAGTTGGTTAGAACTTCTAAGGGTTGTTTGGAGCGGCCTGAGCGCGGAGTAGTGAGCTAAACCTTGCTCAGATCGACATTTAAACTCGGATAATTATGGGCTTATCGAGGTAAATATCTTGTCCCTCTATTGTAATTGGAAATTACATGTTGTATGATTATATAGTTGAAGTATACTATATATAGAACTGAACGTAGTTATCGGCAATGTCTTTTGACTTAAGCCTGAATAATAAGAAACCTTTTGAAGA
This sequence comes from Przewalskia tangutica, assembly GCA_029844215.1. Taxonomy (NCBI): domain Eukaryota; kingdom Viridiplantae; phylum Streptophyta; class Magnoliopsida; order Solanales; family Solanaceae; genus Przewalskia; species Przewalskia tangutica. The sequence goes on from JAQGDG010000160.1 coordinate 159,309, forward strand.
AGAGTACGAATCAGATTTACATAGGATGTATTACAGTAGACTTGTGTAGCCTTTCTGAGAGGTAGAATTGTGCACGTCCGGTTTAGACGTATAACCCCCGTTGGCTTGGTAGCCGGCCCGATAGAGAGGAGATTTACGCCGTTTGTGCGGGGAAAGTCGCCAATTTTCGTAGAATGTTCTCTGAAGGATCTAAATATTAATAAGCGCCTTGTGGCCTTATAGGTTGAGTACTACGCGTGGCGCGATCTACTTGGCTTAAGGAGTAGCCGACGGTTTGAGGTACTTGGAGCGTTTTGCTATTAGTCGAAAATCGTCGCGAGGTATGTGAACCTCTTCCTATCTCTTCTAGCATGATATGTGTGAACTATGTAGTACGGTGACGTACGTGTGCTAAATGTATTTGATTGGTTTAAAACATAAAGTGTTATAACGACTTTATGGGAAGTTGGTTATAACGACTTTATGTTGGTAAGAAAATACTTGTGGTTTTAAAAGGTAATCGATTTGAACTATAACGGCTTGTTATGTGTTAATAAAGAACTTGAAGTATTTCAAAAGGTTTTGATTCATTTTGAAAGAAGAGGTAATACTTGATTTGTTTTGAAAACTTAAGAGTTATACTAGCTTTATGGAAAGTTAGGTATAACGTCTTAAGAATGTTTTACCGATTTTGGAAATCGAATGTGTATCGACAAACCATCGCAAATAAGTTAAAAGGAAATGTTTTTAATAATTAAGTATTGTTAAAACCAAGAGAAACTTCCATCCGCATGTGCTAAGATTGAGACAAAATGATATTTCCTAGATCATGGTCATTGTAATAAGATTGTTATAAACAAGAATATCCTACTCACATATAAGGCTTATGTTTCTCGATAGCTTAAAAGAGAATTATATTCTTAATCAATAAGACTATGAACTACTAAACCTTTCTAAAATAAGAAACTTGAACATTGGAAATTAGGCAAACTTGAACATCGAAAAGAAGGTTGCTACTTGATTTTACAAAGAGAAGTAATTGATTTACTTTAAAAAGATAATCACTCTATTGTTATATACTACGTATTGTGTGGCTTTGTGAAAGTAACATATCTTTAAAGAATTATTGTATAAAGTACTTTGGGGATAAAACCCGATCTCATTAATCATATAGTAGAAAGTACCTTATGTGTGAATAACTTGATTGTATTGGTTTGTGATAGCCTTGTAATACCTTCGTATTGATTTGATAAGTAATCATATTAGGATGCCACGTGTGTTAGTATTCGTGATGTTTGTGTAAAGGGGTTTTCCTCGATTGCGCTTTATGTTGTTTAAACGATAAACCGTTATGTTGGTATTATACCACTCACCGTGTTTCCGGGTTAAGCCGCCTCCGACACGGTAGACTCAGCGTCCAGGACCATGATTCGAGAATACCTCATGCGGGTCCCGGGCCTATGCGGAGTCGCGAGAGTTCCGTGTTAGCGCGCCTTTATGGTCACGCGGTCTATGTGCGCTACGCGATCGCGAGTCCGTGATTTACGCCGGAGTAGCTACCCTCGACGCGGGTTATACCTCACGCGCCTACGAGATTGGCCTATGCGAGTCTGCGGAGTTCTGGCTAGACGCGCACATTTGATATTGCGGGCGGCGACCACTTTGATCATGTGACGTCAGACAGATTTCATGATACATTTTATGACCTTGTTAGTATCGCTGGTGTTAGTAGCCTGGCTATGCCTTCGCATTTACCCCGCATCGCTTTATTTGGACACAGCGGGACCCGTTGTTCATGTGTATTCCTCGTGCTTTTCTATCATTGATCACGGCATGAGGAAGGTATTCCACGCATGATTGATGTCGGCGTGAGACCCATTGTTATATCGAGTGATGACTTCGAGGCATGAGTCCCCGACTTGATATGATCGCTATTTATCAGGAATCGTAGTTTGGTTATCATACATGTCTCCCGCCTTATATAGACTACTATGATTTCATTTACGATTTTCGCCACATACTCTGCACTGTTGTTATCGACCTCCTTCGGGCCGCTCATGCCGCAGTAAAGGTACACCCGCCGCCGATCCTCGCCTGTGGTCACAGCCATTGAAGCTCCGCTCCGAGGCTTATTCGCATAGTCCCCGTTGTTGTAGGTGCTACATTCAGGTATGACGGCCCCGCCCCGTCGTTGTTGTCATATCATTCGTAGAGGTCCAGAGTAATCGCAATTGGGTGGTTTGTAAAAGGATTAAACTGTTCAGGTTGAAAGAGTTGTTGTTTCTATATATATATATGCCAAAAGGCAAGTTTTCACAGGTTATCGTTTATACTTCCGTTATTTTTATGTTATTGATTTATGTTCCGCTGATTTTCTCTGATATATGACTACTGGGGTGCCCGGGGTAAGGCACCAGTCACGGGCCCGGGTTCGGGTCGTGACAATTCTCCCCTCCTTAGAAACATTCGTCCCGAATGTTCCTTCTAAGTCTCAAAACCAACGCGCGCCAGTATAGTCTTCACTACCATACTTACGAGAACAAATCTGCCACACCTGGCCACAGAAACACCCGCGCAAATACCTCCATCCAAGTCCACGAGGAAACACCTCTAACATCACCACAAATACCTCTCTCCGGGGTCTAAAATATACTTCTTTCGCACCTTCTCTTTACAAAAGAAATGATCACATCTATGCTCGCCATACATGCTCGCTTCTTCCCTTACGTGTCGCATCTTTCTTGTACACTCGAACTCTTACCACATTTCATATCGCTTGCTTCAAAACTCGTTACTATCTCTAACGTGGTCATCACTAACCGAACACTGACGGATCTCCGATACTTTCTAACATAACAATACGAAAGACCGGACGCATCGCCTCCTAAGTCGGACGGCAAATGCTAACATATAGGCAACCCGCCTATTCTTCACATGAACTCAAAAGGCCCAAAGTAACTCGCTAAGTTCACTCGCTTTCCAAAACTGCGTCACACCCTATCCACAAATCACTGGAACAAGCTCAACCAACTATCCAACTCGCCAACATCGAACCAATCGACGCAAGAACTTACACTTCCGCCCCTACAAGGCTTCATAAGGCGATATTCGAAAACTTAAATGGTAGCTTAAACACTCCCTCCACAGGAGACAACAATCCCCACAACTACCCCTGAAATCCAAACACTGCCCGAGGGCGAATGCGATTCTGAGTCTCACCCGAAGTTCCTAACCCCGCTCGTAAAACTTTTTAGAAAACGAAAAGAGCCACAACCTGGGCTTCACTGTCTGTCATAAGGTGAAGGTAGGCACCCCGTTCAGCCTTACAACCTTTCTGATAAAACAACACTGCCGAGTAAACGGTCCTGACCGAAAAACACGACGCTGCCCCATCGGCCCGACCATCGTCAACGCATCCACGAACTCAGACTGTTGGTTAACTAAACTGGGCCTAACACCTCGTGACTTATCACAACGCTGGACCACCACAAACTGACCCACCACCAAACAGGCCGCGGGTTGACCCGCAACGTGGCCTCAACCCGACCAAGAACGCCGCAGACACTAGCTCCCGGGCGAACAATCTCACTAATCACGTTACGAAAACCTAGCGGTCTTCTTAGCTCAACTACCCTCTTTCCTTCCACCCTACTCAGGGACTTATCACACAAACCAATCTCACGTGCACTATGCACTCTGATAAGGATCAAAACATAACAATACATCTTTACCCGAGATGGCCTTACCTCTAAGGTCTCTACGCATAAAGCTCTAAGGCTTACACTTTCTATCCCCCAATCTTTCCCGGTTACTAACCATGATTTCTAATCACAACTAACACACTGCTATCAGAACATAGCACTTATGATATACCCATCTTATCACACATACTGATTGTCACGACCCGTTCCGGGGCCCGTGACTGGTGTCTTACCCGGGCACCCAAGCAGTCATACATCAGAGAAAATCAACGGAAATATAAAACAAGACATGAAATTTGTAAATGAGACACGCTTTATCTCGATGAAAAGCTTGCCTTTCGCATATATATATAACCCAAGTTTTTCGCCATATCCCAACTGCATAATAGACTACGCACTTCTGGAAGTAACAACTATGGCGGACAGTGGCCCCGCCATACCCTGAATGTACAAACTATCTACAATACAGGAGATCATACCAAAAGTAGAGCCTCCTAGAAGATGGAGCTCCCGACACCAATGCAAAGAGATCCTAAGGATGTGGATCTAACACTGCTTGCCTTACCGCTGCAGATGAACGCAGCCCAAGGAGGTCAAGACAACAGTACGGCGTATGTGAAACTGTAAGTACTTAAATGAAAACATATCATTTTAAAATCAGTTTACATATATGTATGAAACAACCTAAGGTAACCGCATATAGTGCACATCATAAACAAGAGCAACAATAGGTAAATCGTGATGTCTTTTCTAGGTCGCGAATGATCAAGCAGGCCAATTGCCCGTATCACCATGCAAGCCTAATCTCGACTCAGTAGTACGCATAGGCCACTCACGTAAGCCCGCATAGGGTATATAACCCCGCATCGAGGGTAGCTACTCCTCGGCATCGTCCTGGACTCGTAGTCCGCATGGCCACATAGACCGCATGAGGTATAACCCCGCACACTAACCTGGAACTCCCGTAGCTCTGCATAGGTCCTCTGGACCCGCATGAGGTATTCTCGAATCATGGTCCTGCATCACCGAAGTCTACCCCCGCACGGAGGCGCCTTAACCCCAGAATAAGTCAAGAGGTGAGTGATATTACACTAACATAATAGCTTATCGTTAAACAACATAAGCACAACAAGAATACTCTCTTATACAAACGTTACAAGACACTAACACACATATCATCATATCATGTCTACTTATCAAACCATCTTATTATTCTTTTCACAAATCAATATAAGTCTGTTATAAACACATAGGTAAATTGTTCCTTTTATTATTCTTAAGTGGTTATACCTAACTTCCCATAAACTAGTATAACTCTTAAGCTTCTGTTTTAAAAACTAATTAGTTCTCTTCTGTTAAAAATGATTCAGTATTCTTTTGAAATGCTTTCAGATCCTTATTATTCAGGCTTAAGTCGCGAGACATTGCCGTAAGTATTTATTCAGGCTTAAGTCGAAAGACATTGCCGTAGTCATTATTCAGTTAACACATGTACGTCTACCGTACTACATATATATTTTAAAAATATCATGCTTTAGGAAGAATCACATACCTTCTCGGCGAAAACCTCCTGCCAAGTCAATATGTCGCGCGTAGAATCACTATAATAGTCACAGACATCTATCAAAGTCTAGACTACTCTGAAGGTCATTATAAACAGAGGGTTCACAATTCTTACGGAAAGTCGGGCAGACTTCCTACCCGTGAGCTATATAAGTTCATCAGAAAACAAATTCCATGTAAGTACAGCTTGATTATTCTTCTTTAAACCCTTCTACGTGATAATACCAATTCTATTCTGTAATATTCTTCTAAGTATTTAATACTTATTCTTATACTACTACAGTATGTATTCTCTAATACAAAAGAGGGTTAGGATTAATTACCTCGGTAAGCCCAATAATATCCTAGATAAAAGTCGCGCCTGAGCAAGGTTTAGCTCCTAAGTTGTACGCTCCGTTAGCTCCAAGAAAACCTTAGAAGTTCTTCACAACTTCTACTAAGTACTAAGGGATTTGGGCTAGGGTATTTTGGGCATTATAACAATACTAGAAGGCAACTTTTCTACCAAGAGAGGGGGGTAGATTTCGGCTAGGCTAGGGGGAGGGGTTGCCTCGGCCAAGCTCACTCAATGGGGGGGGGGGGTGTTGGACGAAAAAGGCTACAAGGGAGAGGGAAGGATTTTCAAGACTTGGAAATGAATTTGTGGATGAAGAACTCTTCATCTTAAGGGGGTATTTATAGGTCAAGAGATGGCCAACCAATGGCCAAGATGATGCCAAGTGCAAGACAAGTGTAGGGTGAGGATTTAGGCAAGTGTCCATTCTATCTACTACACACAAATATCCTACCAACTCCTTGACTTGTGCAAAGGCACAAAAAACGTGCCACTCCAAGTCCAATTCGTCCAATGGATGATTTCAAGTCCATCAATTTGAGGGTGACAAGTGTCGCCCTCCCGTTGGTCCAAAATGTTTCGTCTCTCGGAAAAATCCGCAAAAATTAGAAATGGCATAGCCGAAATTTATCCTATGCGAGTCTTGTAAAACGTTTCGTCGGAAAACGATTCTTTTAGTGAGTTGTGCCCAATTATTTTCGTCCAAGCCTAACTTTTAAGGCTAAACTTTTGTACGTATTCCCACGCATACATACTGAAATACGGGTATAACATTCTCCTCCTTAGAAACATTCGTCCCAATGTTCCTTCCCACCATGTATAACGATAAGGTTCTTCATAACTTAAACAGTTTGCAAATGCCACATACGCCACAAAAACAACACTTAGGCATAAACGATAATGAAAATTTACAAGTAGGAAAGTGAATTACCCGAGGTGTGGGGAATAGGTGAGGATACTTCGCCTCATGTCCTCCTCGCCTTCCCACGCCATCTCCTCCTCGAGCTCGCTCCGCCACGTAACTTTGACTAAGCCACGCCCCGTCCGCAGACGCCTAACTTGACGATCGACTATCGCTATGGAATCTCCTCATACGATAACCCGGTCACACCGACATCGCCAATCGGTGTACCCTAGATGGATCCCCGATACATCTCCTCAAAGATAGATACGTGAAAACCGATGCATCGCCTCCAGATCGGACGGCAGATTCAACTCGTAGCAACCTTGCCTACCTCGCGGATAATCCAAACGCCCAATATACCTGGGCCGAAGTTTCCTTCTTCCCGAATCTCATCACACCCTTCATGGGTGACACCTTTAGAAAACCCAATCATGAACCTCGAACTCCGGATGCCGACGACGATGATCTCGCATATGACTTCGCCGACTCGGTAGCCAAGAACCTCTCCCGATAAGCTTCACCTTATCCATCGCCGCACCAACCGTCCCACTAGCCGCACTCGCCCACATCGAACCAACCTATAGGCGATCCGCACTTCCTCCCATACAAGGCCTCATAAGGCGCCATCCGAATACCGGAGTGGTAGCTATTATTGTATGCAAACTCAACTAGAGGCAAATGATCCTCCCAAATACCTGAAGTCAATAACACAAAGCTCGCAGATATCCTCAAGAGTCCGATAGTGCGCCGCTCGCCGTCTGCTCGTGGATGGAATGCGACTGTGCTCACCGCCCCTAAACCTCTCTCGAAAGACCTCCGAAGTTAGCCGTAAATCGCTCCTCATGCGATATGATCGAAATAGGGACTCCATGCGATCGACGATCTCTGATGTAAAGTCCGCATAATCCTCACTAAAAGTCGCCCCGACGGAAGAAAGTGGGCTGATTTCACACCGTCGACGATAACCCATATAAAATCATGTCTCCTCCGAGTGCGAGGTAATCCCGTGATGAAGTCCATGTTGATCACCTCCCACTTCCGTGTCGGGATCTCTATCGTCAGAACAAACCACCGTGCCTCCGTGCTCTACCTTTACCGCCGACAACACGCACCGAGCTACGAACTCGCAACGCCCTCTTCAAGCCATCCCACCAATACACGATCTAAGGTCGTGGTACATCTTGGTCGACCACGGATAGAGTAACGCGCTACCAGGTGCTTCCCAAGAACTCACGAAGTCCTCAAACATTTGGAACACACAACCGCCTCAAACCTTAGCACCCCATCGTGCTACTCAAAAGGACCCTTGCCTCACGAAGAGTCAGATCACGATAACGTGTCAAAATCGGATCCTCGAATCGTTGCCTCTTCACCTCTCGACGATGGAAGACTCGGCAACCTCACGAACTCGAACCCCACCGCTATCGTAATCAATCAAACGGACACCAAGGCTCGCTAATCGATGCAAATCACGAACCATGTCCTCCTCTCTAGCCGCACATCCGATAGGCTCCCATCGACCTACGACTAAGAGCATCCGCCACAACATTGGCTTTCCCGTGGTACAGATATCAACATCGTAATCCTTAAGTAACTCTAACCACCGCTCTCGCCGTAAGTTCACCGGGTCAAGATATACCGAGGCTCTTGTGGTCAGATAAATATCCACGAACCCCATACAAATAGTGCCTCCGCATCTTCAAGGCGTGAATCACCGCTAACTCCAAATCGCGCGGGTAGTTCTCGTGTTTCTTCACCGTCGGATGCATACGCTATAACCTTGCCATGCCGCATCAACACACATCCCAACCCGATGCCCGACGATCGCAATACACAACATAACCGCTCGACCTCCGAAGAGTAAGAACGGGGCGGCCGCCTCTCTTTCAAAGAATCGAAACCCCGCCACAAGCATCACCATCAAACTTGGCGCCTTCTCGAGTCACCTAGTGAATGGTGCAGATAGAAGCAAACTTCCACGAACCGATAATATCTCGCAAGGCCCGTAAAATCGCGAACCTCGTTTGAGTAGTAGGTTAAGGCCAAGTCCCGATCGCCTCGATCTTGGCCGATCCACCGGAATGCTATCACCCGACAATATGTCCAAGAAAACCCACCAAGTCAACCAAAACTCACATTTGGAAAACTTGGCGATAATCGCTGGTCTGGAGAATCACAAGACAAGCCTCAAATGCCCGCATGCTCCCGCTCGAGCGAATAAACCAAGATATCATCAATGAACACTATCACAAACGTGTCAAAAATGGTTTGAACACTCGTTCATCAAATCCATGAATACACGAGCATTGGTCAACCCAAAAGACATGACCTAACTCATAATGCCCGCATCGTCCGAATGCGATCTGAGGACATCCACCTCTCTCGACTCGCACTGATGATAGCCCGATCGCAGATCAATCTTGGAGAAACATCTCGCACTCGCAATCGTCGAACAAATCATCAATCCCGGGAAGGGTATTCGTTCTTAATGGTCACCTTGTTCACCGCTCGTAATCAACACACATGCGCAACGCCCCGCCCTTCTTCTTCACGAACAATACCGCGCCTCGGGGAGAAACACTAGGCCTGATGAAGCCCTTCTCTAACAAATCCCTAAGCTGATCCTTCAACTCTCTCAACTCGGCAGGTGCCATTCTGTATGGCGGAATGGAAATAGTCCGAGTGTCTGGCAATATGTCTATACAAAACTCAATCTCCTCTCGTGAGGATACCCGAGGTCGTCTGAAACACGTGCGGGAACTCTCTCGACTACCGAATCGATCAAAATCGCATCGCAGCCTCGATCAAACACCCGAACGAGATGGTAGATATACCCTTCTCGCACTATCTTCCTAGCCTTGAGGTAGGAAATAAACCTACCCTGGCGATACCGCTCCTCCCACTCAACAACCGCCTCGTGAAACTGGAACCGCACTACTTCTCTCTCTCAGCCTACATTGGCGTAGCAGAAGCTAGCCAATCTATCCCCGTGATCACGCCGGTCAATCATCTCCAACTCTATCAAGTCGGCTAGGTCCGACGATCAGAATGGTCACAGACAAGCTCAGATACCCGCCGAGCTACCACCGAATCACCCATCGCGTAGCTACCTCGAAGCGGTCTATGGACTCGTGCTCTATCCCTATCCTACTAGCAACAAGGGGAGATATATAGACAGAGTAGAACCCGGATCTATCAAAGCATACACATCAAACCTAACCGATAAGGTACCGACGACATCGTGAGGCCTCCCGATCCCGCTGGCCGACAAACATAAATGCGGTTCGAGGACCGCTAGAATCGACCCGCGCCATGACCGCCGCGACTGGCCTGGTCCATGAGTACCTTGCCTCCGGCGAGTAGCTATCGGGAGGAAGAAGACCGGCGAAAGAACTCGTAGTCGACTTACCATCAAGATCGCCTGGTCGGACAAGCCGCATAGTGACCCCGCCGCCACAATCAAACAAGCTCCCGTAGCAGCACCACAACTCCCGGCGGGATCTACCGCATCGCCACACCGGCGGGTGGTCCCGATCGCCGCACTCGCCGCTCGACGCTCAAGTCCTGGGGCCCCGTCCGCCTCGAATATCTCCGGCCAGGCCGAGGACGGCAGGAGTGCTCGAGCCGGCCGTGGTGCAAATCTAGATCGCCGCCGAGGCCGCCACCACGATAGCCACCAAAAGACCTGCCGCCCCGGCCTTCTTCTCGCCGTCACAACCCGCCGGTCTCTACGCCTCGCATCCAAGAGCATGAGCTCGCATACGTAATGTCCATACCCTACCGAAGAGAAACACCCGCATACGACTCGACCATATAATCATCTAGCCCGTGACGTAGCGGTGCACCCTATCCTCCATATCGCTACTAACGCCGGGACATATCGAGCCAATGAATCAAACTCGACATTGTACTCGACGACAAGGCCCTCTCGCCAGCAGAAAATCTATCACCGCGCCTCCTCATCCGCGAGGCAAGAAGTGAGTGAGGAAAGCCTCGAGAACTCATCCCAAGTAGTGGGACGCGTGCTCTCCCGGATAACTCCCACGAATCAAACCAATCGATCGCGTATCACGCACCTATGTGAACCAAAGATCACGGACTCGGTCTCCGACGCCGATCACTCTCAAAATCCTCTCAGAGTCGACGGATGAACTCCTACGGATCATCCTCCGCCGACCAGAAACTCGCGGCTACAACTCGGGAAGTCTCGTAGCTCTAACTCTCTCGCCTCGGGTGAACCACGGCACGACCGGGGGCGAAACCTCCCGCCAAGTTGAATATGTCGCGCAGAGAATCGACCTATAATAGTCACGGACATCTATCAAAGTCTAGACTACTCAAGGTCATTCTAAACAGAGGGTTCACAATTCTACGGAAAGTCGGGCAGCACCTCCCTACCCGAGCTATATAAGTTCATCAGAAAACAAATTCTATGTAAGTACGCTTTGATTATTCTTCTTTAAACCTTTCTCTGTGATAATGTTCAATTCTATTCTCAGAATATTCTTCTAAGTATTTAATACTTATTCTTATACTACTACGATGTATTCTCTAATACAAAAGAGGTTAGGATTAATTACCCTGTAAGCCCAATAATATCCTAGATAAAAGTCGACCGAGCAAGGTTTAGCTCCTAAGTTGTACGCCCGTTAGCTCCAAGAAAACCTTAGAAGTTCTTCACAACTTCTACTAAGTACTAAGGATTTGGGCTGTGGTATTTTGGGCATTATAACAATACTAGAAGGCAACTTTTCTACCAAGGGAGGGGGTAGATTTCGGCTAGGCTAGGGGAGGGGTTGCCTCGCCAAGCTCACTCAAAGGGGGTGTGTTGGACGAAAAAGGCTACAAGGGAGAGGAAGGATTTTCAAGACTTGAAAGGAATTTGTGGATGAAGAACTCTTCATCTTGCCGGGTATTTATAGGTCGAGGATGGCCAACCAATGGCCAAGATGATGCCAAGTGCAAGGCAAGTGTAGGTGAGGATTTAGGCAAGTGTCCATTCTATCTACTACACACAAATATCCTACCAACTCCTTGACTTGTGCAAAGGCACAAAAACGTGCCACTCGAGTCCAATTCGGCCCAATGGACGATTTCAAGTCCATCAATTGGAGGGTGACAAGTGTCGCCTCCCGCTGGTCCAAAATGTTTCGCCTCTCTGAAAAATCCGCAAAATTAGAAATGGCATAGCCGAATTTATCCTACGCGAGGCTTGTAAAACGCTTCGCCTGAAAACGATTCTTTTAGTGAGTTGTGCCCAATTATTTTCGTCCAAGCCTAACTTTTAAGGCTAACTTTTAGACGTATTCCCCACGCATATACTGGAAATACGGTATAACACCGATCTCTAGAGGGTTAAGGATATATCTATATCTACCGCTTCACTCCCTTAGTCGTCTAATCAAACCCGCCTGTAGGCGATAGCTAGGAAGGTAACGAACTACCCACCGATCCCGGCGTCGAGTCCTCCTACTTGCATCCCTCCTACTAGGACACCTTTCGACACTGCCTCGACGGGCCGCAGTACAACAAGTACCAACAAAAAGACGACATTCCCGATGGCGTGTGTCACATTGTGAACCTAAGCCCCGAGCTCGACCAACTCCCGCCACCCCAAACGCCCCGAAATCCACGAGACCACTCGCGACCGTGGATGTGCATAATCTAATCCACGTGAGGTGACTCGCTTCTCGAAAGTTACCAAAGGACCTTGCCGCTCGCCCTCTTCGCCCCGTTAACCCGTCGATCTCTACGCTTTCTCACCGCGCATAAGCCCGCATACGTGCCATGCTCATGCCTAATCAAGAACTACTTGCACAACCTCTCGTTGATATTCATCAAGACTCGCGCAGACATCGGTATACTCCGTAGCCAAATCCATAGCTAGTAACGGTCGCTTTCTTGCAATCTAAATTCATCGTTTCGGCCGTGGAACTGGCGTTCAAATATCATGGCCGCAGAGGAATCGCCGCCGTGCTAAACTCACGGGCTTAGCGACGCCGCAGAACTCCCTAAATGAAGCACCACCTGGTGATGATTGGGCTGTGCCTCGTAACCTCTCAGACTAACTCGCAGCCTCTCGGCCGCTTTGCCCTCCCGGGCTCGGTTGCCTACGCGAGGCATAGCGGTAGTGGAAAGAAATACGTTAGAGGTCCAACTTACAACACCGCTCTAAGGCACGATCTAGAGTGAGAAGAATAGAAACCAATCCTAAATATCCTATAGCCTCTCGATTATTGGTGGTGCACAACACACCGATAATCAAGACTCATCGATACGGCTCGTAGACACTTTCCGAGGATTAATCGCTCGATACCACTTTTGTCACGACCAACCCGCCCGTGGATCGTGCCTTACCCCGCACCCTAGTGATACAACATCGAGTAATCAATGAACATAACACAACAACATGAAATAACAAGAAGTGTACAACAGCTTATCTTAGAAAACTTGCCTTTTCGATATATATAAATAACAACTCTTTCAAAATGAACAGCTTTAATCCTTTTTACAACCCCGCCACAACAAGATTTCACTGCACTTCTACGAATGATATGACAACAACGACGGACAGGGCTCGCCATACCCTCGAATGTAAGCACCTACAACAACAGGGACTATACGAAGATAAGCCTCCGAGAAACGGAGCTTTCCCAAACGCTGAATCAGACCCAAGAGCGAGGATCAACGATCGTGTACCTTTACTCGCGCAGATGAACGCAGCCCGGGCGAGGTCGCATAACAGTACCGAGTATATGAAATCGAAAATAAATCAGAAATGAAATCATAGTAGTCTATATAAAGCAGAGACATGTATGATAATCCAAACTACGATTCACAATAAATAAGCGATATGTCAAGTCGTGACTCACGCCTCAAAGTCATCACAATAGAACCGTGCGGGTAAGTGCGAAGGCATAGCCGACTACTAAGACCCACGCACCAAAAATACCATAATCAGATCACGAGGTCTTTCTAGACCGCACCACATGATCGGCCGCCACTCGCTCGCAGATCACCGCGCTGCCTATCCTCGAACTTACCGCAGCCAAGATAGGTCACACAGAGACCCGCATGAGGTATTCCTCGAATCATAGTCACACGATCGCTCGAGGTATACCCCGTGACGGGGCGACTTAACCCCCAGATCCGCCGACTTCCGCACCGCATAGTCCTCAAAGACCGTGATACCTCAAAGACCGTGATAGGCATCCCCGTGATCGCTAAACACCCGAATGATCAATCTCGAGCATACCGCTGCTCCGCATAGTCTCAGAGACCGCGATAGCCGTATAGACCGCATCACGTGGCAAGCCCTGATAATAAGTCAAGGGGGTATGTGATACAATAACAGTACAACGGGCTTAACGTTTAACAACGTAAACACAACAATAATAACCCTCTTACACAACATCACAAGATACTAACACACGTAGCATCCTAACATGTTTACTTATCAAATCAACAAGAAAGTATTACAAGGCTATCACAATCCAATACAATCAAGTTATTCACACAAGGTACTTTCTACTAGCAAGTTCGGGTATCTATCCCCAAAGTACTTCATACATTAACTCTTTAAAAGATCCATTTCTTTCACAGAAGTCACACACAATTCGTAGTATAAAATAGAGTGACTATCTTTTTAAGTAAACCAAAACACTTCTCTTTGTAAAATCAAGTAACAACATTATTATCCAAACGTCCAAGTTTGCCTAATTTCAAATGTTCACGTTTCTTATTTTAGAAAGGTTTCGTAGTTCATAGTCTTATTCATTTAAGAATATAATTCTCTTTAAACAACTGAGAAACATATACCTTATATGTGAGTAGGTTATTCTTGTTTATAACAATCTTTATTACAGCAGCCATGATCTAGGAAATATCATTTTGTCTCATCTTAGCTTCTATGCAGATGGAAGTCTCTACTGGTTTTAATAATACTTCATTATTCAATACATTTTCTTTTATTAACGCTGCAGTGGTTTGTCGATACACATTCTGATTTCCGAAATCAGTAAAACATTATTTCTTTTAAAAACCAAGTACTCATTACTCACGAATGAGGTTTCACAAAATTCATATTGATTCAACTAAGTCAAGTCTCTTATCTTTTAAGATCAAGTCTCTTAACTTCTAAAATAAATAAATCATTCATTTTTATCTTTCTTAAGCCGTTATACCTAACTTCCCATAAAGCTAGTATAACTCTTAAGCTTTTAAAACCAAGTATTACTCTTCTTTAAAAAACAGTTCTTAATTCTCTTGAATTACTTCAAGATTCTTATTATTCGGGCTTAAGTCAAAAGACATTACCGCATAACCACGCTCAATTAGCACGCCAGTCGCTCACCGTACTATATATATATTCTTTTAAAATATCATGCTCAAGAAGATATGAAGAATCACATACCTCGCGACGATTATCGACTATTAGCAAATCGCTCCACGCTATAACCCGCTTAGCTCGGTCCACCTTCTCAAGTAGCACATGCTACTGCAGAACATTCAACCTATACAGTTATACAAGTCTATCAAAGTCTAGACTACTCGGTAGAATAAATCTAGATACAAGATCCTACGGAAAATCGGGCAAGATTTCCCTATCCACAACTACAAGTCATCAGAATACGCTCTACGTAATTACGCTCGCTTCTCTTTAAAATTCAGCTTAAGTCCAAAGACATTGCCGCAAAAATATGTTCGATTCTATATATAGTATACTACAACTATATATTCCTACAACATGTAATTTCCAATTACAATAGGGGGACAAGATATTTACCTCGATAAGCCCAAAATTATCCAAGTTTAATGTCGATCCTTAGCAATGTTTAGCTCCAACTCCGGGTGCTCCAACCCGCTCCAAACAACCCTTAGAAGTTCTACGCAACTTCTCCTTAATACTCCAACCAACTATGGAGATTTTTCCTAGGGTTTCGGTTTGAGACAAAAGGACATACAAAGAGTATTTCCTGCTCTACGATAGAGGTATCATTGGAATACTACAAGGTATACGGCTAAGGTATTTTGGGTATAGTAACAATACTATGGAGAGTATTTCTACCAAGAGGGGGGGTATATACGAGACAACACCACAAGGGGGGGGTGTATACCCCTCGGCCAACCCCACTAGGAGGGGGTACTCGCCAGGGGAGGGCTCTGGCCAAGGGGCCTCACCAAGGGGGGAGGGGGAGGCTAGGACGAGATACTACAAGAGAGGGGGGGAGAGGATTTTTAGACTTAGCACAATTTTTGGATGAAGAAGTCTTCAAAGGGGAGGGGTATTTATAGGTCAAGCAAAGGCCAACCAATGGCCAAGATCATGCCAAGTGCAAGGCAAGTGTAGGGTCAAGATTCATCCATGTGCACCTTATCCATCTACCACCAAAATATCCTACCAACTACTTGACAAAAAGCCAAGAAATTCGTCCAAGTCATTACCGCCCACTCCTACCAACTAGAGGGTGACAAGTGTCGCCCTCTTGTTGGTCCAAAATGTTTCGTCTCTCGGAAAAATCCGCAAAAATTAGAAATGACATAGCCGGAATTTTCCCTTCGCAAGTTATGTAAAACGTTTCGTCGAAAAACGACTCTAACCGGGTGTTGTGCACAAAAATAATCGGCCAAGCCACTTTAAAGTCCAAACTTTTTCTACGTACGTCCTTACGTACATACTCTGGAAATACGGGGTATAACACCCCTAAAGTCATTATAACAACCTTTAGGTTTTGGAACTAAGGTACTAGCCAAAAGATTTGGAAACCACTTCCTTTTCAAGATTCTATGTACTTTAAGTAAAATAATTTCACTTTTGAGAATCCAAACTTCATTAAGGAAATGGATTATAACAACTTACAAATTAATCATCCAAAGTACAATCAAGGAAGTATATAGAACAACTTCTATATTAGGCAATCCAAGTACAATCAAGGAGTGGATCATTTAAGGAGTAGGACATACTTTCTTTACCATAAGGAATCATGCTAGAAGAGGAGATAGTTCACATATCTTGCCGGCTTAATCCACAAGCTAAGTCAAATACGCCGCACGTAGAATTGTCAACCTATAAAGGCCACAACATGACTATCAACTTCTAGTTTCTAACGTAGAATAATACTAAGTATACGGTCTCTTATTCTACGGAAAATCGGGAAGCACCTCCTTTGTTTCTACATACTTTTCCACCTTTGTCACGACCCGACCTCGGGCCCGCGACTGGTGCCTTACCCCGGGCACCCTAGTGATACTACATCAGAGAAAATCAGCGGAAATAAAAACTTAAACAGGAAACAAGATACAACATAAGAAAATAGGCTAACCAAAACGGTCACCTTCATGTATATACATACAACCGAACAGTTACAATCCTTTACAAACCCTGCCCACAACAGTACTACAGACCTCTAAGATTTGTACAACAACTATGACGGGACAGGGCCCCGCCATACCCCTGAATGTACAAAAACTTACAAACTCGGGGAAACATACCAAAAGATAAGCCTCCGGAGAAACGGAGCTTCCCAATACGCTGAACTGTGATCCTAAGAACGAGGATCAACAACCGATGTACCTCTACCTGCGGCATGAACGCACTTCGAAGGTCGATAACAGTACTAAGTATGTGAAATCAAAATATCAGAACGAAATCATAACAAATCTAAATAAGACAGAGACATGTATGATAACCAAACTACGATCACGACATAAAAGCAAATATGTCAAAGCGGACTCACGCCTCAAAGTCATCACTCAAATATAACCCGAATTTAACCCGCACAACGGCCGCGTGCCCCAAGATCTTACTCCGGTATAAGCATGGCCATGGAACCATCCTAATGGAAGCATACCCGTGGCCACCCATCGTGTCGGTATGTCCAAAGGAAATAACAAGATAACAATCAAAATGGAAGCGTACTCGGGCCACCCATCGTGTCAGTATGTCTAAAGCAAATAACAAGATAACACTCCTAATGGAAGCATACCCGTGGGCCACCCATCGTGTCAGTATGTCCAAAGGTCATAACAAGATACCAATCAAAATGGAAGCATACTCTGGGGCCACCCATCGTGTCAGTATGTCCAAGGCCAATAACAAGATAACACTTAATGGAAGATACCCGGCCACCCATCGTGTCAGTATGTCCAAAGGAAATAACAAGATAACAATCAAAATGGAAGCATACTCATGGGCCACCCATCGTGTCAGTATGTCCAAAGCAAATAACAAGATAACACTCCTAATGGAAGCATACCCGTGGGCCACCCATCGTGTCAGTATGTCCAAAAGGATCGATATAGTGGAAGCATACCCGTGGGCCACCCATCATGTGAGTATGTCCATCAATCAACCAGATATCCGGCCCTCCAACGAGAGACGCGATAGCACAGAAATACAACACTTGCACAACAAGGGCTATCACAACAAGGGCTATCACAACAAGCATAGGCAAGTTCAACGTACTCGTAGACTTCCATTTTATTACAACAAATCCGGATTTTTACCCCCAAGGTACTACGTATGTTAAATTCTTTTTAAAGATCCATTTCTTTTACAAAGGTCACCCGATGCCCGTATTATCCAAAATAGAGTGACTAATATTTTAAGTAAACCAAAACAACTTCCATACTTTCTTTTTAAACCAAATTAAGACAATACCATGCCTTCTTTTTAGACCAAACACTTCTCCTTTTAAAGTCAAGTTACCATTTTAAAACCAATGATAAAACCATTCTTTTGTTTTCATAAAGTCGTTATAACTAACTTCCCATAAAGTTGTTATAACACTTTATGTTTTAAACCAATTTAAGACAAAACCATGTCTTTCTTTTAAACAAAAAACTCTTCAATTTCTTAAGTCCCTTTTCCTTTTAGAAATTCAGTTCCTTACTTTGGAAATTTAAGAAAATTAATGTTTGTTTATAATGATTCTTATTACAGCAGCCATGATCTAGGAAATGTAATACAATTTTGTCTTATCTGTTATACCCCGTATTTCCAGAGTATGTACGTGAGGACGTACGTACGAAAGTTTAAGCCTTAAGATTAGGCAAGGGACGAAAATTTTGTTCACAACTACCGAAAAGAATCATTTTTCGACGAAACGTTTTACAAAACTTGCGAAGGGAAAATTACGGCTATGTCATTTATATTTTTTTGCGGATTTTTCCGAGAGATGAAATATTTTGGACCAACGGGAGGGTGACATGTGTCACCCTCAAAGTGGACGGCATTGTGGGCTCAAGTTGGACGATTTCTAGTCAAAGAGTTGGTAGGATATTTTGTGATATTTTGGTGGTAGATGGATAAGGTACACTTGCCCAAATCCTCACCCTACACTCGCCCACCACTCGCTTCATCTCGCCATTGATTTCTCTATAAATACCCCTTTGTTGAAGACTTCTTCATCCACAACACAACTTTCTAAGTCTTGAAAATCCTTCCTCCCTTGTAGTGAAGCTCTCGCCCAAAGAGCACCCTCCCCTCGGTAGGCCTTTGGCCGAGAGTACCCCCCCTACCTTGAGAGTTGTTCTCGTAAATACACCCCCCCCCCCTTGGTAGAAAATACTCTCTGTTATACCCCGTAGTTGCAGGGTATGTATGTGAGGACGTACGTACGAGAGTACGGCAGAAAATTTTGAAAAGAAAGAAAGATGTGAGTTTTCGACGGAAAAGCTTCCGGTTATTTGTGAAGAAAAAGGTTCGTTAATGGGAATTGGATTCCCAGATTTGGTATTTGGACTTCATAGATTATATTAGAATTTTGAGATTTTATTTTCGAAATGGTCACGTGGGCCCACTGAGAAATTTACTGCTGTGGGGCCCAATTTGTTTTCGTGATTTTGGCCATTGTGGATATTTTTCGAAAGACGTTTTTTGAGGGCCAATAGGAGGGTGACACGTGTCACCCCCGCCTAGGTGGCTTGGCCGAAGTTACCTTTGTGCACAACACCCTGTTCTAGTCGTTTTTCGACGAAACGCTTTCAGAATAATGGCGAAGGAAAATTCGGCTATGTCGCTTTGTATTTTTGGCGGATTTTTCCGAGCTACGAACATTTTGCCAACAAGAGGGTGACACTTGTCACCCTGCCGACGCCTTAGGGTCGGCTTGGCTGGCCGATCGCGCTGTTGTGGCATTGTTTTGTGCAATGTTTTGTGCAATGTTTGGTGGCATGTTTTGTGGAGTAGGGGTTGGGTGCACTTGGCTTGATCTTGGCCTTACACTTGCCTTACACTTGGAAGGATCTTGCCATGGTTGGCTTTTGGTTTTGCTATAAATACCCTTATGTTGATGAACTCTTCATCCACAAATGAAACCTTCCAAGCCTAAAATCCTCCTCCTCTAGTGTTGAGTTCGCCCAACTCATCCCCTCTTTGAGAGTCTTGGCCGAGGCCTCCTCCTCCCCTTTGAGGTGCTAGCCATGGGTACCCCCCTAGCCTAGTTGTTTCGTATAATACCCTCCTCGTGGTATTGAAATACTTCCTAGTATTGTTATAATGCCCAAAATACCTTAGCCTTTACCTTGTTGTATTCCAAAAGTTACCTCTATACGTAGAGCCCTAAATACTACCTTTGTCCTTTTAGTCTCAAACCAAACCCTAAGGAAATCTTCTTAGTTGGTCAAGTATTTGAGTAAGTTGGTTAGAACTTCTAAGGGTTGTTGGAGTGGTTTGAGCGCACTGAGTGGAGCTAAACCTTGCTCGGGATCGACATTATAACTTGGATAATTTTGGGCTTATCGAGGTAATTATCTTGTCCTCTATTGTAATTGGAAATTACATGTTTGTTAGAATATATAGTTGAAGTATACTATATATGGAACTATACTTAGTATTCGCAATGTCTTTTGACTTAAGCCCAAGATTAAAGAATCGAATCAATCAGTATTTACATAGATCAGTATTGCAGAGACTTGTGTAAGACATCGAGTAGAATTGTACACGTCCCGTTAGACGTAAACCCCCTGGTTGGCTTGGTAGCCACTCGATAGAGGAGAGATTTACGCTGCCATGTGAGGTGTCGCCAATTTTCTATGGAAAGATAGAAACTTGTGTTTTGGAGTTAATAGACGTTTGTGACCTTTATAGGTGAAAGTACTAAGAGTAGCGTATTCTACTCGGCGAGTGGAAAGTGGCTATGCGTTGTAGTACTGGAGCGCTTTGCTATTAGTCGATACTGCCGCGAGGTATGTGAACCTCTTCCTATCTCTTCTAGCATGATATGTGTGAACTATGTAGTACGGTAGACGTACATGTGTTAACTGTGTTTGATTGTTTTAAAACATAAAGTGTTATAACGGCTTTATGGGAAGTTGGTTATAACAGCTTTATGTAGGTAAGAAAATAGGTTGTGGTCTTCGAAAGGTAACTAATTTGATTATAACTGGCTTGTTATGTGTTAATAAAGAACTTGATGTATTTCAAAAGAATTGTGAATCGTTTTGAAAAAGGAGTAATATTTGGGTTTTGAAAACTTAAGAGTTATACTAGCTTTGTGGGAAGTTAGGTATAACGGCTTAAGAATGTTTTACTGATTTCGGAAATCAGAATGTGTATCGACAAACCACTGCAGCGTTGATAAAAGGAAAATGTATTGACTAATGAATTGTATTATTAAAACCAGTAGAAACCTCCATCTGCATAGAAACTAAGATGAGACAAAATGATATTACATTTTCTAGATCATGGCTGCTGTAATAAGATTGTTATAAACAAGAATAAACTACTCACACGTATGGTATATGTTTCTTAAATTGTTTTAAGGGATTAAACTATGAACTATGAAACCTTTTGAAAATGAGAAGTCAGTAATTGAAACTAGGCAAACCGAACTTAGGAAAAGAATGTTGGTACTTGATTTTAAAAGGAAAGTGTTCGTTTACTTAAAATGTGGGTTGGTCATTCTAATACTACGGTATCGGGTGACTTTGATAAAAGTAATGGATCTCTTTACAAAATTTAACGACGTAGTACTTTAGGCTAAAACCCGACTTTGGTATAAAATGAAAGTACTTTGTGTTGTTGTGAAACTTGCTTATGCTTGTTGTGAAGCTTGGCTATGCTTATCGTGATAACCTTTGTTGTGCAAAGCGTTGTATTTCGTGTTACCGCGTCTCACGATGGAGATTCGGTTGACTTGTTGAGAACTTACTTGGACGCGTCGGCGAGGCGGAGAAATTCCACCGCACGCCTCGTTGATAGTATTATTGTTGTGCATCGCTTTGGACATACCGACACGACGCGTAGCGCACGTATGCTTCCATTTAGATTACCGCCTTGTTGTTTCCCTTTGGACATACCGACACGATCGTAGCGCACGCATGCGCCCATTTGGAATGTTGTCTTATTTTTCCTTTGGACATACCGACACGATCGTAGCGCACGTATCGTCCATTTGGAATGTTGTCTTATTTTTCCTTTCGACATACCGACACGACGCGTAGCGCATCGTATGCTTCCATTTGGATTGTCTTGTTGTTGAGGTCACATGGACATGTCTACACCGGCGCAATTCCGGGCATGTGGCTACGGGACATTGGTATTATTGTTGCATCATGGACATGTCTACACCGGCGCAAGATTCCGGCATGCGCCATAATGCGAACTCGATTGATGTTGTGGGCGTGAGACCCATAGCGTTATATTGCGATGATGATCGCTTTATGTTGTGAATCGTAGTTTGGTTATCATACATGTCTCTCGCTTATATAGACTAGTATGATTTCATTTACTGATTGTACATTTTCACATACTTGGTACTGTTATAACGACCTCCTTCGGGCCGCGTTCATGCCGCAGTAGGTACATCGGCCGTGGATCCTCGCCATAGGATCACGTCAGCAGATTGAAGCTCCGCTTTCCGAGGCTTATCTTTTGTAGGTGTTCCCCGAGTTGTAGGTTCTTGTACATTGTGGTATGGCCCCGTCCGTCATAGTCATTGTATATCTTAGAGGTCTGTAGTAATCTTTGTAAGCGTGGTTGTAAAAGGATTAAACTGCTCGTGTTTTATGTATATCTTGAAGGCAAATCGCTTTGGTGGCCTGTTTATTTATTATATCTCTTGTTAAATGACTCATGTTTTATGTTCCGCTGATTTTCTCTCGATGTATGTATCACTAGGGTGCCCGGTAAGGCACGAACGCCCCGAACGGTCGTTACAAAAGTGGTATCGGAGCGCTTAATCCTCTGAAAGTGTCTACGCACCGTGTCTAGTAGTCTTGATTATCGGTGTGTTGTGCACCACATCAATAATCGTGAGGCTATAGGACATTTAGGATTGGTTTCCATTCTTCTCATTCCGAGATCGTGCCTGTAGTCAGTTGTAAGTTGGACCCTCCGACGTATCTCGTTTTACCGATTATGCCTCGCAGCAGCCGAGGGTGTCATAGTGAGATACTGAGGAGTACGAGGCGCAGCCCGCATAAGACTGAGGTTGTGCTCAGACGGCGGGTTTTGGACGCCGCCAGCCAAAGAGAGGTTAGAGCAGCAAAGAATGGCCGAGACCGCAGCACTGAGCCTCCACCCCACACCGCGCAGGAGATGGGTTACAAGGAGATGGCCCGATTGCTGGCGTGGTCGTGGCAGTATGGCGAGAGGCCGGATGCAGTTAGCCCATTCCAAAGAAGACCGTGGTGCACCCAGAGCAGATAGTTTGAGTCTACGGCACATTCTCAGTTGTAGACCGCAAGAGTTTTACGGGTCGAGGCACGAGGATGATCCGCAGGAGTTCATTCGGCGATTCTGCCGATCACGGGTGATCAAGGCTTCAAAGACCGAGTCCGTGACCTTTGGTTCGCGATCGGCCGCGTGATACCGCAATGATTGGTTTGATTCAGGAGCTTTCCCGGGAGAGCATGCACTCCAAGTATGGGATGAGTTTTCGGGCTTTCTCACTCACTTCTTGCCTCCGCATGAGGAGGGCACGGCCGACAGATTTTTGATGCTTAGACAGAGCGCGCGGTTCGGAGTACAATGTGGAGTTCGACTCATCGGCGAGACGTCCCAAATACAGTAGCTAGTATGGAGGATCGAGTGCACCGATATGTTACTGTGGCTCGATGATTACATGTCGAGGCATGTTCAGAGTAGCTCTTCACCGGGCATGGACATTGCCCGCACGCAGCTCATCTGACCGATGTGAGGCACGGAGAGGTCGACGGAATGACCAAGATCGCGAGAAGAGGCCGAACAACAGGTCCTTTGGTGACTTTCGAGGCGGACCGCCAGAAAGATACTAGTTTTGCACCTCCGCCGGTCAGAGTGGTCCTCCACAACCTTGAGTATTCGGAGCGGTCGTGGCTCCAGGTTCAGTTTCAGGAAGTAAGGGTGTTGGCGGATGCGGTCACCCCTACCTCGGTGGTCGATGTGGTAGACCGCATTTCGGGAGTGTCGTGGTGCCAGGAGCTTGTTATTTTTGCGCCAGCGGGCCATTTTGCGAGGAACTGTCCCACCAAGGGTAGCACGGATGTTACGACTCGACCCTACCGGATCGATGGTTGGTTCATCGCCTTACAAGCATGCACTGCAGGCGTGCCTAGGATTAGAGGAGCGGTAGCTTGTGTATATCCTTAACCTCTAGAGTTTTGGTATGCTTGTTATGATGGTCTCATTATTATGTGCTATGTACGAATAGCGTTGTGTTAATTGTGAGTTAGAAAACATGCTTAGTTGGGAGGATACGTATGGGGCATGGTAAGTGTGAACCTTAGACTATGTCACGATCGAGACCTTAGGGGTAAGGTCGTCTTGAGTTAAAGATTTATTTTATGTTTGACCCTTTATCGAGTAGTGGTATATGTGGGATTTATTTGTGTGATAAGTCCGTGGGTAGTTTGAGATGGAAGTGGTAGCTTTTCATGATGTGAATTAGTAAGATTGTTCGGATCGGGAACAAGAGTTTCGCGGTTGGGGTCGGGTTGAGGACCATTTGCGGTCAACCCAGAACCCGGTTTGGGGTGGGTCATTCTAGGTGGTCCCGCCAGTGGTAGGGTCACGAGGATGCTAGGCCCAAGTTTGTGTGATCATCGTATGAGTTCGTGGACGCGTTCGACCAGCGGTTCGTAAAGGCCGGAATGGCCTTAAGGAAGTTTGAGGTTAGTAAGATGACCAAGTTTGGAGGTAGTGACTCGCAGATTTTCGAACGGAAGTAATGACTGAAGTATGGTGCGTCTTGGAGAGTTCGAGTATTCGAGAAGCGGTACAACGAGTTAGGGAGAAGAGAACGTGTGATTAGTTCGTGGCGGTTCGTGGCGCAGAACTTGTTAGAGAAACTTTATCGTTATCCGATTGAGAAGGAACATTCGGACGAATGTTTCTGCGAGGGAGAATGTTATACCCCGTAGTTGCAGGGTATGTTTGTGAGGACGTACGTACGAGAGTACGGCAGAAATTTTGAAAAGAAAGAAAGATGTGAGTTTTTCCACGGAAAAGTTTCCGGTTTTTGTGAAGGAAAAAGGTTCGTTAATGGGAATTGGATTCCCAGATTTGGTATTCGGACTTCATAGATTATATTAGAATTTTGAGATTTTATTTTGAAAATGGTCACGCTGGGCCCACTGAGAAATTTACGCTTGGGGCCCACTTTGTTTTCGAGATTTTGGCCATTGTGGATATTTTTCGAAGACGCTTTATGAGGGCCATAGGAGGGTGACACGTGTCACCCCGCCTGGTGGCTTGGCCGGTTACCTTTGGCACAACACCCGTTAGAGTCGTTTTTGACTAAACGTTTTGCGTAACTTGCGAAGGGAAAATTCCGGCTATGTCGCTTTGTATTTTTGCGGATTTTTCCGAGCGGAACATTTTGGTTAACAAGAGGTGACACTTGTCACCCTCAGTGGACGCCTTAGGTCGGTTTGGCTCGCCGATTGGTGCCTTGTTGTGGCATTGTTTGTGCAATGTTTTGTGCAATGTTTGGTGGCATGTTTTGTGGAGTAGGGGTTAGGTGCACTTGGCTTGATCTTGGCCTTACACTTGCCTTACACTTGGAAGGATCTTGGCCGTTGGTTGGCTTTTGGTTTTGCTATAAATACCCCTTATGTTGATGAACTCTTCATCCACAAATGAAACCTTCCAAGCCTAAAATCCTCCCCTCCTCTAGTGTTGAGTTCGTCCAACTCATCCCCTCTTGAGAGTCTTGGCGAGGCCTCCTCCCTCCCCTTTGAGGTGCTAGTAGTGGGTACCCCTAGCCTAGTTGTTTTCGTATAATACCCTCCTCGTGGTATTGAAATACTTCTACTAGTATTGTTATAATGCCCAAAATACCTTAGAATTTACCTTGTTGTATTCCAAAAGTTACCTCTATTCGTAGAGCCCGGAAATAATACCTTTTGTCCTTTTAGTCTCAAACCGAAACCCTAAGGAAATCTTCTTAGTTGGTCAAGTATTTGAGTAGAAGTTGGTTAGAACTTCTAAGGGTTGTTTGGAGTGGTTTGGAGCGCACTGAGGAGCTAAACCTTGCTCGGGATCGACATTATAACTTGGATAATTTTGGGCTTATCGAGGTAATTATCTTGTACCTCTATTGTAATTGGACATTACATGTTTGCTAGAATATATAGTTGAACTACACTATATATTGAAATGTACTTAGTATTCGGAAAAGTCTTTTGACTTAAGCCCAAGATTAAAGAACCGAATCGAATCAGATTTACATAGGGTATCAGACATGAGACTTGTGTAGTATCGAGTATAATTGTACACGTCCGGTTTGACGTGTAAACCCCCGGTTGGCTTGGTAGCCGCCTCGATAGAGAGGAGATTTACGCTGCCATGGGGGAGGTGCCAATTTTCTATGGAAAGATAGAAACTTGTGTTTTGGAGTTAATAGACGTTTGTGACCTTTATAGGTGAAAGTACTAAGAGTAGCGTATTCTACCGAGAGTGGAAAGGGCTAGCGGTTGTAGTACTTGAGCGTTTTGCTATTAGTCGATACTGTCGCGAGGTATGTGAACCTCTTCCTATCTCTTCTAGCATGATATGTGTGAACTATGTAATGCGGTGACGCGTACGTGTTAACCGTGTTTGATTGTTTTAAAACATAAAGTGTTATAACGGCTTTATGGGAAGTTGGTTATAACGACTTTATGTAGGTAAGGAAATAGTTGGTCTTGAAGGTAACTAATTTGATTATAATCGGCTTGTTATGTGTTAATAAAGAACTGGATGTATTTCAAAAGAATTGTGAATCGCTTTGAAAAAGGAGTAATATTTGGTTTTGAAAACTTAAGAGTTATACTAGCTTTGGGAAGTTAGGTATAACGCTTAAGAATGTTTTAATGATTTCGAAATCGTAATGTGTATCGACAAACCATCGCGGCGTTGATAAAGGAAAATGTATTGACTAATGAATTGTATTATTAAAACCAGAGAAACCTCCATCCGCATAGAAACTAAGATGAGACAAAATGATATTACATTTTCTAGATCATGGCTGCTGTAATAAGATTGTTATAAACAAGAATAAACTACTCACACGTATGGTATATGTTTCTTAAATTGTTTTAAGGGATTAAACTATGAACTATGAAACCTTTTGAAAACGAAGTTGGGAGTAATTGAAACTAGGCAAACCGAACTTAGGAAAAGAATGTTGTACTTGATTTTAAAAGGAAAGTGTTCGTTTACTTAAAAATGGGTTGGTCATTCTAATACTACGGGTATCGGGTGACTTTGATAAAAGTAATGGATCTCTTTACAAAATTTAACGTACGTAGTACTTTAGGGCTAAAACCCGGACTTTGGTATAAAATGAAAGTACTTTGTGTTGTTGTGAAACTTGCCTATGCTTGTTGTCGAAGCTTGGCTATGCTTATCGTGATAACCTTTGTTGTGCAAAGCGTTGTATTTCGTGTTACCGCGTCTCATGGAGGGTCGGTTGACTTGTTGAGAACTTACTTGACGCGTCACAGCGACGAGAAATTCCACGCACGCCTCGCTGATAGTATTATTGTTGTGCATCGCTTTGGACATACCGACACGATCGTAGCGCACCGTATGCTTCCATTTAGATTACCGCTTGTTGTTTCCCTTTGGACATACCGACACGACGCGTAGCGCACGTATGCGCCCATTTGGAATGTTGTCTTATTTTTCCTTTGGACATACCGACACGATCGTAGCGCACGTATCGTCCATTTGGAATGTTGTCTTATTTTTCCTTTGGACATACCGACACGATCGTGGCGCACGTATGCTTCCATTTGGATTGTCTTGTTGTTGAGGTCACATGGACATGTCTACACCGATGCAATTCCGGGGCATGTGGCCATGGGACATTGGTATTATTGTTGCATCATGGACATGTCTACACCGTCGCGAGATTCCGGCACGCGCCATAATGCGAACTCGATTGATGTTGGGCGTGAGACCCATAGTTATATCGCGGTGATGATCGCTTTATGTTGTGAATCAGTAGTTTGGTTATCATACATGTCTCCCGCTTTATATAGACTAGTATGATTTCATTTCTACGATTGCATACGATCCACATACTTGGTACTGTTATCTTGACCTCTTCTTGGGCCGCGTTCACGCCGCAGTAGAGGTACATCGGCCGTGGATCCTCGCTCATAGGATCACAGCCAACAGATTGAAGCTCCGTTTCTCGAGGCTTATCTTTTAGTAGGTGTTCCACGAGTTGTAGGTTCTTGTACATTCGGGGTATGGCGGGCCCCGTCTGGTCATAGTCATGTATATCTTAGAGGTCTGTAGTACTGCCAGGCGGGGTTGTAAAAGGATTAAACTGCTCGTGTTTTATGTATATACCAAGGCAATTGCTTTGGTTGGCTGTTTATTTATTATATCTCTTGTTAAATGACTCATGTTTTATGTTCCGCTGATTTTCTCTGATGTATGTATCACTAGGGTGCCCGGGGTAAGGCACCAGTAACGGGCCCCGGAACGGGTCGTTACACTCTCCAAGTATTGTTACTATTCCAAAATACCTTGGCCCAAATACCTTGTAATATTCCAAGGTTACCCCTATACTAAAAGCCCAGAAATACTACTATACTTCCCTTCAGTCACAAAACGAAACCCTAAGGAAAATCTTCACAGTTGGTTGAAGTATTAAGAAGAAGTTGCGTAGAACTTCTAAGGGTTGTTTGGAGCGGGTTGGAGCACCCGGAGTAGGAGCTAAACGTTGCTCAGGATCGACATTAAATCTTGGATAATTTTGGGCTTATCGAGGTAAATACTCTTGTCCTTATATTGTAATTGGAAATTACATACTGTGGTAGTATAGAAATGAATATAAGATTCATAGAAGAGAATTGAACTGTAATAGAAGGATATTACAGATAAGACTCGAACTGAAATCACATCAGAAGAATATTAAAGTAGAAGATTGAACTGTACTTACATAGATTGTATTTACTGATGACTTGTGAAGTTTGTGGTAGGAAGTGCTGCCCAATTTTCCGTAGAATCTTGTATCTAGATTTATTCTACCGAGTAGTCTAGACATTGATAGACTTGTATAACCTTTATAGGTTGAAGTACCGCGAGTAGCGTATTCTACTCGAAGGGTGGAAAAGGATAGCAGAATTACAGTACTTTGGAGCTATTTGCTAATAGTCAATAAATCGTCGCGAGGTATGTGATTCTTCCTATCCTCTTGAGCATGATATTTTAAAAGAATATATATAGTACGGTAGACGTACGTGTGTTAACTGAACGTGGTTTTACTCCGATGTCTTTTGACTTGAGTCTAAATAATAAGAATCTTGAAGTATTTCAAAAGAATTAAGAACCGTTTTTGAAAGAAGAGTAATACTTGGTTTTAAAAGCTTAAGAGTTATACTAGCCTTATGGGAAGTTAGGTATAACGACTTAAGAGAGATAAAAGGAACGGTTTACTTAATTGTTTATAAACGCCTTGTATTGATTTCGAAATGAGAATAAGTATCGAACAAACCATCATAGCGCTAATAAAGGAAATGTATCGACTAATTAAGTATTATTAAAAGCAAGAGAAACCTCCATCCGCAGAAGCTAAGATGAGACAAAATGATATTACATTTCCTAGATCATGGTCGCTTAACAAGATTGTTATAAACAAGAATAACCTACTCACACATAAGGCATATGTTTCTCAAATTGTTTTAAAAGGAGAATTATATTATTAAGTGATTAAAACTATGAACTACGAAACCTTTCGAAAATGAGAAGCTTGAGCATTTGAAATTAGGCAAACTTGAACGTTTGGAAAATAATGTTGTTACTTAGGGAAGTGTTTTGGTTTACTTAAAAAGATAGTCACTCTATTTTTATACTACGGGTATTGTGTGACTTTTGTGAAAGAAACGGATCTTTTAAAGAGTTAATGCATGAAGTACTTTGGGGATAACAACCCGAACTTGTTAACATAAAGTAGAAAGTACCTTGTGTGAATAACTTGATTGTGTTGGTTTGTGATAGCCTTGTAATACTTTCTTGTTGATTTGGTAAGTAAACATGTTAGGATGCTACATGTGTTAGTATCTTGTGATGTTGTGTAAGGGGGTTATTCTTGTTGTGCTTACGTTGTTAAACGTTATGCCCGTTGTACTATTATTATTATATCACATACCCCCTTGACTTGTTATAACGAGGGCTTGCCACCCTTGATGCGGGTCTATACGGCCTATGCGGTCTGTGTGACTATGCGGAGCAGCGGTATGCTCCAGGATTGATCATTCCGGGTGTATTATCCCGATGCGAGGAGTGCCTTATGCGGTCTGTGTGACTATGCGGTCTATGTGACTATGCGGACTGCGGGAGTCCAGGAGGGTACCGCGGGCTAGCTACCCCCGATGCGACATGCGGGCCTATGTGTGGCCTATGCGGAGCAACGGTATGCTCCAGGATTAGACGCGCATACGAGATACCGAGGGCGGCGCCTTCGATCATGTGGTGCGGTCTAGAAAGACCTCGTGATACAGTTTATGGCATTGTTGGTACTGTGGGTGTTAGTAGTCGGCTATGCCTTCGTACTTACCCCGTACGGATTTATTATGACACAGGTGGGACCTGGTGTTCATGTGTATTCCTTGGTGCTTTTATATCATAGACTGCCGGCAGTGAGGAAGGTATTCCACGGGCATGATTGATGTTGTGGGCGTGAGACCCATAGTTATATTTTAGTAATGACTTTGAGGGCGTGAGTCCCTGACTTGACATGACTGCTTATTTATTGTGAACTGTAGTTTGGTTATCATACATGTCTCCTACTTTATATAGCCTACTATGATTTCATTTACAGTATTTTCAGTTTCACATACTTGGTACCTGTTGTACTGAACTCCTTCGGGGGGCTGCGTTCATGCCGCAGGTAGAGGTACACCAGTTGTTGATCCTCGCTCATAGGGTCACAGTTCAGCGTTTGGGAAGCTCCGTTTCTCCGGAGGCTTATCAGTGGTATAGTCCCCTGTCGTTGTAGGTACTTACATTCAGGGGTATGGCGGGGCCCTGTCCCGCCATTGTTGTCATATCATTCTTAGAGGTTTGTAGTACTGTTGTGGGCAGAGTTTGTAAAAGGGATGTAACTGTTCGGATTTAAGTTTATTTATATATATGCCGAAAGGCAATTTTTCTCAGATAACTGTTTTACACTTCACATTATTTCATGTCTTGTTTTATATTCCGCTGATTACTCTGATGTTGTATCACTAGGGTGCCCGGGGTAAGGCACCAGTCACGGGCCCGGGTTCGGGTCGTGACAAAAGTGGTATCAGAGCAGTTAATCCTCGGAAAGTGTCTACAGACCGTATCTAGTAGAGTCTTGATTATCGGTGTGTTGTGCACCACACCAATAATCAGGAGGCTATAGGATATTTAGGATTGGTTTCCATTCTTCTCACTCTGAGATCGTGCTTAGAGCTATGTTATAAGTTGGACCCCTCTAACGTATTCCTTTCCCTTACCATTATGCCTCCGCGTAAGGCAACCCGCCCGGCGGCAAGGCAAATGAGGCTGCGAGTAGAGCACGAGAGGTTACGAGGTGTCACGACCGAACCTGCGTGATCGTGCCTTACCCCGGTCACCCAAGTAGACATACATCAGACTAATCAGCGGAATATAAAACAAGACATGAAATAAAATCAGTTTATCAGAGAAAAGCTGTCTTCGGCATATATATATATAAACTTGAACGATTCCCCCTTTACAAACCCCGCCACAACGATTACTCTGCACCTCTAAGAATGATATGACAACAATGGCGGACAGGCCGCCATACCCCGAATGTAAGTACCTACAACGACGGACTATACCACTGATAAGCCTCCGGAGAAACGGAGCTTCCCAAACGCTGAACTGTGACCCTATGGGCGAGGATCAACACTGGTGTACCTCTACCTGCGGCATGAACGCAGCCCCCCGAAGGAGGTCAGTACAACAGGTACCAAGTATGTGAAACTGAAAATACTGTAAATGAAATCATAGTAGTCTATATATAAAGCAGAGACATGTATGATAACCAAACTACGATTCAATAAATAAGCGATATGTCAAGTCAGGGACTCACGCCCTCAAAGTCATCACTCAAATATAACTATGGGTCTCACGCCCACAACATCAATCATGCCCGTGGAATACCTTCCTCACTGCCGGCAGTTCATGATATAAACACACTAAGGAATACACATGAACACCGTGTCCCACTGTGTCATAATAAACCGCATTTGTAAGTATGAAGGCATAGCCGAACTAAAACCCACAGCATCAACAATGCTATAAAACTATATCACGGGGTCTTTCTAGACCGCACTACATGATCGGCCGCCACTCGCCGTCGATCAATGTGCGCGTCTAGTCTGGAGCATACCGCCGCCTCGCATAAAGCCACATAGGCCCGCATGAGGTATTCCTCGCGTCGGGCGGTAACCCCGGTACTCCTCGACTCCGCAGTCCGCATAGTCTCATAGACCGCATAGTCACAGCATCGCATAGGCATCCCCACATCGGATAAAACACCGAATGATCAATCTCGAGCATACCGCTGCTCGCGTAGTCACATGACCGCATAGCCGTATAAACTCCGCATCAAGGTGGCAAGCCCTCGGTATATCAAGTCGAGGGTATGTGATAATATAACGATAAACGGCTTATCGTTAATCAGATAAGCACAAAGCAAGGAAAACCCTTTACACAAACATTATAAGACACTAACACACGTGGCGTCATAACATGATTACTTATCAAACCAATCAAGAAAGTATTACAAGGCTATCACAAACCAACATAGTCAAGTTATTCACCCAAGGTACTTTCTATTTTATGACAACAAGTTCGGGTTTTAACCCCAAAGTACTTCATACATTAATTCTTTAAAAAGATCCGTTTCTTTCACAAAAGTCACACGATACCCGTAGTATCAAAAATAGAGTGACTATCTTTTTTAAGTAAACCGAAACAGTTTCCTTTTTAATATCAAGTAACAACATTCTTTTCCAAACGTCCAAGTTTGCCTAAGTTCAATTACTCGAGTCTTTTATTTTCGAATGGTTTCGTAGTTCATAGTTTTAATCACTTACTAATATAATTGTCCTTTAAAACAATTTGAGAAACATATGCCTTATGTGTGAGTAGGTTATTCTTGTTCATAACAATAGAGCAGCCATGATCTAGGAAATGTAATATCATTTTGTCTCATCTTAGCTTCTATGCAGATGGAGGTTTCTACTGTTTTTAATAATACTTTATTAGTCAATACATTTCCCTTTATTAGCGTTGCTGTGGTTTGTTCGATACTTATTCTCATTTCCGAAATCAATAAAAGGCTTTCATAAATAATTAAGTAAACCGTTCCTTTTATCTCTCTTAAGTCGTTATACCTAACTTCCCATAAAGCTAGTATAGCTTCTTAAGCTTTCAAAACCAAGTATTATCCTTCTTTCAAAAAAAGTTTCTTAATTCTCTTGAAATACTTCAAGATTCTTATTATTCAGGCTTAAGTCAAAAGACATTGTCGTAAAACTACGTTCGCTAACACACGACGCTCACCGCATATATATATATATTCTTTTAAAATATCATGCTCAAGAGGATAGGAAGAATCACATACCTCGCGACGATTATCGACTATTAGCAAAACGCTCCACGGTTATAACCCGGCTAGCCTTGTCCACCTTTCAAGTAGAACATGCTACTCGCAGAACTTTCAACCTATAAAGGTTATACAAGTCTATCAATGTCTAGACTACTCTGTAGAATATTCTAAGCAGTATGTTCTCTATTTTACGGAAAAATCGGGCAGCACTTCCCTACCCGTTAAACTACACAAGTCTACTGTAAATACAATCCTATGTAAGTACAGTTCAATCTTCTACTTTAATATTCTTCTGATGTGATTTCTGTTATACCCCGTATTTCCAGAGTATGTACGCAGGGACGTACGTAGGAAATTTCGAACTTGAGAATAGGCTTGGCCGAATTATTTTTGTACACAACACCCGATTAGAGTCGTTTTTCGGCGAAACGTTTTCACAGCTTTCGTAGGGAATTTCCGGCTATGTCATTTTTAATTTTTGCGGATTTTTCCGAGAGACGAAACATTTTTGGACCAACGGGAGGGTGACACTTGTCACCCTCATTGGACGGTAAAGAGGAGGCTTGGCCTTGGCCGATTGGTTCATGGTTTTGTGCCTTGTTTTGGCCTTGTTTTGTGGCTTGTTTTGTGCCATGTTTTGTGGAGTAGGGGTTAGGGTGCACTTGGCTTGATCTTGGCCTTACACTTGCCTTGCACTTGGCTAGATCTTGGCCATTGGTTGGCCTTTGGTTTTGCTATAAATACCCCCCTTATGTTGATGAACTCTTCATCCACAAATGAAACCTTCCAAGCCTAAAATCCTCCCCTCCTGTGTTGTGTTCGCCCAACACCCCTCCCCTTTGAGTGGCCTTGTGGCGAGAGCCTCCCTCCCTTTGTGGTGCTGGCCGTGGGGTACCCCTAGCCTAGTTGTTTTCAGATAATACCCCTTGTTGTGGTATAGAAATACTCTCCTAGTATTGTTATAATGTCCAAATACCTGGCCCAAATACCTTGTAGTATTCCCAAGGTTACACTTATACAAAAGCCCGGAAAATACGATTATA
This sequence comes from Przewalskia tangutica, assembly GCA_029844215.1. NCBI lineage: Eukaryota > Viridiplantae > Streptophyta > Magnoliopsida > Solanales > Solanaceae > Przewalskia > Przewalskia tangutica. Next base: position 193,859 of record JAQGDG010000160.1, read on the forward strand.
CTTCCTTTAGCCACAAAACCGAAACCCTAAGGAAAACCTCCATAGTTAGTGGAGTACTATGTAGAAGTTGGTTAGAACTTCTAAGGGTTGTTTGGAGCGGGTTGGAGCACCGGAGTAGAGCGAAACTTTGCTAGGATCGACATTAAACTCGGATAATTATGGGCTTATCGAGGTAAATATCTTGTCCTCTATTGTAATTGGAAATTACATGTTGTTAGAATATATAGTTGAAGTATACTATATATAGAATGAACGTGGTTAGTTGGCAATGTCTTTTGACTTAAGCCCAAGAATCGAATCGAATCAGACATGAGACTTGTAGTAGTACCGTGGTGTAGAATTGTACCGTAGGGTTAGACGTATAACCCCTGGTTGGCTTGGTAGCCGCCTGCAGAGAGGAGATTTACGCTGTTGCGGGAGGAGTCTTTGAATTTTTGGTAGAATGTTCTACGATGAGATCTAAATGTTAATAAGCGCCTTGTGGCCTTATAGGTTGAAGTACTATGTGTGGCGCGTTCTACTTGGCTTAAGGGTAGCCGACAGTTGGAAGTACTTGGAGCGTTTTGCTATTAGTCGATACTCGTCGCGAGGTATGTGAACCTCTTCCTATCTCTTCTAGCATGATATGTGTGAACTATGTAGTACGGTAGACGTACATGTACTAAATGTATTTGATTGGTGTAAAACATAAAGTGTTATAACGGCTTTATGGGAAGTTGGTTATAACGGCTTTATGTTGGTAAGAAAATACATGTGGTTTTTAAAAGGTAACTGATTTGAACTATAAGCGCTTGTTATGTGTTAATAAAGAACTTGAAGTATTTCAAAAGAGTTTTGAATCATTTTGAAAGAAGAAGTAATACTTGGTTTTTTGAAAACTTAAGAGTTATACTAGCTTTATGGGGAGTTAGGTATAACGGCTTAAGAATGTTTTACTGATTTCGGAAATCAGAATGTGTATCGACAAACCACAGCAGCGTTAATAAAGGGAAATGTTTTGATTAATTAAGTATTAATAAAACCAGTAGCAACTTCCATCTGCATAGAAGCTAAGATGAGACAAAATGATATTTCCTAGATCATGGTTGCTGTAATAAGATTGTTATAAACAAGAATATCCTACTCACATATAAGACTTATGTTTCTCAGATTGTTTAAAAGAAATTATATTCTTAAATGAATAAGGCTATGAACCACGAAACCTTTCTAAAATAAGAAACGTGAACATTTGAAATTAGGCAAACTTGGACGTTTGGAAAATAATGTTGTTACTTGATTTTACAAAGGTAAGTGTTTTGGTTTATTTAAAAAGACAGTCACTCTATTTTATACTACGGGTATTGTGTGACTTATGTGAAAGCAACGGATCTCTTAAAAGATTTAATGTATGAAGTACTTTAGGGGTAGATACCCGAACTTGTTAGCTTAAAGTACCTTGTGTGAATAACTTGATTGTGCTGGTTTGAGATAGCCTTGTAAATACTTTCTTGTTGATGTGATAAGTGAAAATGTTAGGATGCTACGTGTGTTAGTATCTTGTGTGATCGTGATGTAAGGGGGTCATTCTTGTTGTGCTTACGTTGTTAAACGTTAAGCCCGTTGTACTATTATTGTATCACATACCCCTTTGACTTATTATACCGAGGGCTTGCCACCCTTGATGCGGGTCTTTACGGCTGCGCGGTCCTCGTGACTACGCGAGCGGTAGCTCCGAGATTGATCATTCCGGTGTTTAGCCTGACGCGGGGATTCCCTATGCGGTCTGTTGAGACTATGCGTCTTTTGAGACTATGCGGTCGCGGAGCCTGTGAGGATACCGAGGGTTAGCCGCCTTCGACGCGGTATACCTCGAGCGATGCAGGACCATGATTCGAGGAATACCTCACGCGGGTCCGCTGTGACCTATGCGAGTCGCGAGAGTTCCGAGGATAGACGCGCACATTGATATCGGGCGAGTGGCCGCTCGATCATGTGGTGCGGTCTAGAAAGACCTCGGGATACGCTTTGTGGTATTTTTGGTGCTGTGGTCTTAGTAGTCGGCTATGCCTTCGTATTTGCCCGCACGGTTTTATTGTGATAACTTTGAGGCGTGAGTCCACGACTTGACATGACCGCTATTTGTTGTGAATCGTAGTTTGCTTATCATACATGTCTCCGCTTTATAGACTATTATGATTTCATTTACGATTTTTTAGTTTCACATACTCGGACTGTTAGTCCGACCTCTTCGGGCTGCGTTCATGCCGCAGTTGAGGTACACCGCCGTTGATCCTAGCTCTCGTGGTCACGCAGCTTGGGAAGCTCCATTTCTCCGAGGCTTATCACGGTATAGTCCCCGTCGTAGTAAGTGTTTACATTCGGGGTTTGGCGGCCCCGTCCCGCCATTGTTGTCATATCATTCTTAGAGGTCCATAAAATGCTGTGTGGTTTGTAAAAAGGATTAAACTGCTCATGTTGAAAAAGTTGTTATTTACATATATGCCAAAGGCAAGTTTTTCTCAGTTATTGTTTCATATTTCATAATATGTCTTGTATCGTTTATGTTCGATGATTACTGATGTTGTATCACTAGGGTGCCCGGTAGGCACGATCACGCCCGAATCGGGTCGTGACAAAAGTGGTATCGAAGCGATTAATCTCGGAAAGCGGTCTACGCATCGTATCCAAGAAGTTCGATTATCGGTGTGTTGCGCACCACACCAATAATCGTGAGGCTATAGGATATTTAGGATTGGTTTCTATTCTTCTCACTCGAGATCGTGCCTTAGAGCCGTGTTGTAAGTTAGAACCTCCGACGATTTCTTTCCCTTATCGTTATGCCTCGCGTGGCAAACCCGCCCGAGAGGCAAGCGGTGAGCCGCGAGTAGAGTTCGGAGGGTTACGTGGCACAGCCCAATCATTACCTAGGTAATGCTTCATTCGGGATTTCGCGACGCCACTAGCCCCGAAAGTTTAGCACGGCGGCGCGCTCCATCGCGCCATGATATTTGAACCTTCGCCCACGACCGAGAACGAGAGAATATGGATCGCAGCAGGCGACCTATTACTAGCTATGGATTTGGCTACCGGAGAGTATACCGATGTATCGCGAGTCTTGATGAATATCAACGAAGGTTGTGCAAGAGTAAGTTCTTGATTAGGCGAGCATGGCTCGTACGGGCTTATGCACACCGGCCGAAAACATAGAGATCGACGTTAACAAAGGGCAGAAGAGGCCGAGCGGCAGGTCCTTTGGTAACTTTCAAGGCGAGTCGCCCCACCAGCAGATTAGATTATGCACCTCCGCCAGTGCAGAGTGGTCTTCCACGGAGTTCAGGACGTTCGGGGTATGCAGGAGTTGGTCAGAACTCCAGGACTTCCGCTCACACGCGATGCACGCCATCCCGGGAATGTCGTTTTTGTTGGTACTTGTTGTACCTATGACCGCCGTGGTCCGTGTCGAAAAGTGTCCTTGTAGGAGGACTTAGCCTTCGTGATCGGTGGGTAGTGTGTCATCTCCTCACTATGCGCCTACGGGCAGGTTTGATTAGAACGACTAAGGAGTGAAGCGATGAGATATAGATATATCTTTAACCTCTAGAGATCGTGATGTGTGATAAGGTGAGTATACCTTAAGTGCTATGTTACGATAGCGATTGTGTTAGTCGTGATTAGATCATGGTTTTAACCGAGTAAGATTTTGGGGATAGAGAAGGTGTGAGCCTTAGAGCTTTACGTAAAGACCTTAGAGGTGAGGCCATCTCGAAAAGGTGTAGCGTTATGTTTGACCATTATCGTAAGTACATATTGAACGATAGCTATTATTGGGATAGTTCCCTAAGTAGTGTGAAATGAAAGGGGGTAGTTGAGCTAAGAAGACCGCTAGGTTTTCGAAACGTGATTGGTGAGATTGTTCCGGATCGGGGAGCTAGTATTGTGCGCGTTGCCGGGTCGGGTTGAGGCCACGATTGCGGGTCAACCCGCGGCATGTATGGCGCGGGTCAGGTTGTGGTGGTCCCACCTTGTGTTAGGGTTGTGAGGGTGTTAGGCCCAAGTTTAGTTAACCAGCGTACGAGTTCGTGGATGCGTTCGACCAGTGGTCGGGCCGATGGGGGCAGCCCATCGTGTTCTTCGGTCAGGACCGTTTACTCGGCCGTTGAGTTATCCGAAGGTTGTAAGGCTGCACGGGTGCCTACCTTCACCTTATGACAGTGAAGCCTGTTGTGGCTATTTTCGTTTCTAAAAGTTTACCAGCAGGTTAGGAACTCGGTGAGTCTCGACCGCATTCGCCCGCCGGTGTTTGATTTCGAGGATAGTTGCGAGAATTGTTGTCTCTGTTGAAAGGTGTTTAAGCTACCATTTCGGTGTTCGGATATCGCCTTACGAAGCCTAGGCGGAAGTGTAAGTTCGGCCGATTGGTTCGATGTTGGCAAGGTTCGACCGATTGGTTCAGCTTGTTCCGTGATCGTGGATAGTGAGAGCTTGTCTAGAAGAAGTTACGGCGCTCGCAGAATCGTGCGGATAATCGGCAACGGCGCCAGAGTTCGTGCCGATCGGTCTTCGAAAGTACCACCCCGTTTAGGTGTGACGAGTTTTGGAAACCGGCGATGTAATGTGGTAAGAGTTCGAGTGTACGACATCCTCGGGGATCGCAAGCCGGTACCATTTGTTGGGTCGTCGAGCAAGGCTCGCGACAAAGTGACAAAAGTGGTACCATTTGTTGGGTCGCTGAGAAGGTTAATGCCTCGTGCAAAGTGACAAAGCGGTATCTACGACGAGTAAAGAGGAAGCGAGCATGTATGGCGAGCATAGATGTGATCATTTCTTTTGTAAAGAGAAGGTGCGAAGGAAGTATATTTTAGACCCGGTGAGAAGTGTTTTGTGGTGATGATTAGAGGTGTTTCCTCGTGGACTTGGATGTAAGCATTTTTGCGCAAGTTGTTTCGTGGCGGTGTGGCGGGATTGATTCTCGTAAGTATAGTAGTGAAGACTATCTTTGGCGCACGCTTGTTTTGAGACTTAGAAGGAACATTCGACGAATGTTTCTAAGAGGGAGAATGTTATACCGTATTTCCGCAGTATGTACGCAGGACGACGTAGGAAATTTCGAACTTGAGAATAGGCTTGGCGAATTATTTTTGTACACAACACCCGATTAGAGTCGTTTTTAGCGAAACGTTTTCACGACTTTCGTAGGGAATTTCCGCTATGTCATTTTTAATTTTGCGGATTTTTCCGAGAGACGAAACATTTTTGGACCAACGGAGGGTGACACTTGTCACCCTCATCGACTGCAGAAAGAGGAGGCTTGGCCTTGGCCGATTGGTTCATGGTTTTGTGCCTTGTTTTGGCCTTGTTTTGTGGCTTGTTTTGTGCCATGTTTTGTGGAGTAGGGTTAGGGTGCACTTGGCTTGATCTCGCCTTACACTTGCCTTGCACTTGGCTAGATCTTGGCCATTGGTTGGCCTTTGGTTTTGCTATAAATACCCCCTTATGTTGATGAACTCTTCATCCACAAATGAAACCTTCCAAGCCTAAAATCCTCCCTCCTCTTGTGTTGTGTTCGCCCAACACCCCTCCCCTTTGAGTGGCCGTGTGGCCGAGAGCCTCCCCTCCTGTGGTGCCTCGCCGTGGGTACCCCCTAGCCTAGTTGTTTTCGTATAATACCCCTTGTTGTGGTATAGAAATACTCTCCTAGTATTGTTATAATGTCCAAATACCTTGGCCCAAATACCTTGTAGTATTCCCAAGGTTACACTTATACAAAAGCCCAGAAAATACGATTATACTTCCTTTAGCCACAAAAACCGAAACCCTAAGGAAAACCTCCATAGTTAGTTGGAGTACTATGTAGAAGTTGGTTAGAACTTCTAAGGGTTGTTTGGAGCGGGTTGGAGCAACCGGAGTAGAGCGAAACTTTGCTAAGGATCGACATTAAACTCGGATAATTATGGGCTTATCGAGGTAAATATCTTGTCCTCTATTGTAATTGGAAATTACATGTTGTTAGAATATATAGTTGAAGTATACTATATATAGAATCAACGTGGTTAGTTGGCAATGTCTTTTGACTTAAGCCCAAGAATCGAATCGAATCAGACATGAGACTTGTGTAGTAATCTTGTGGTGTAGAATTGTACCCGTTAGGTTAGGCGTATAACCCCCCGGTTGGCTTGGTAGCCGCCCTGCAGAGAGGAGAGATTTACGCTGATGGGTGGGAGGTCTTCGAATTTTCGGTAGAATGTTCTACGATGAGATCTAAATGTTAATAAGCGCCTGGTGGCCTTATAGGTTGAAGTACTACGTGTGGCGCGTTCTACTTGGCTTAAGGGTAGCCGACAGTGGGAAGTACTGGGAGCGGTTTGCTCTTAGTCGATACTCGCCGCGAGGTATGTGAACCTCTTCCTATCTCTTCTAGCATGATATGTGTGAACTATGTAGTACGGTGACGTCATATGTACTAAATGTATTTGATTGGTGTAAAACATAAAGTGTTATAACGGCTTTATGAGAAGTTGGTTATAACGGCTTTATGTTGGTAAGAAAATACATGTGGTTTTTAAAAGGTAAATCGATTTGAACTATAAATCGCTTGTTATGTGTTAATAAAGAACTTGAAGTATTTCAAAAGAGTTTTGAATCATTTTGAAAGAAGAAGTAATACTTGGTTTTTGAAAACTTAAGAGTTATACTAGCTTTATGGGAGTTAGGTATAACGGCTTAAGAATGTTTTCTTGATTTGAAATCGAATGTGTATCGACAAACCACAAAGGCGTTAATAAAGGGAAATGTTTTGATTAATTAAGTATTAATAAAACCGAGTAAACTTCCATCTGCATAGAAGCTAAGATGAGACAAAATGATATTTCCTAGATCATGGTTTTGTAATAAGATTGTTATAAACAAGAATATCCTACTCACATATAAGACTTATGTTTCTCAGTTGTTTAAAAGAAATTATATTCTTAAATGAATAAGGCTATGAACCACTAAACCTTTCTAAAATAAGAAACGTGAACATTTGAAATTAGGCAAACTTGGGCGTTTGGAAAATAATGTTGTTACTTGATTTTACAAAGGTAAGTGTTTTAGTTTATTTAAAAGATACCACTCTATTTTATACTACGTATTGTGTGACTTATGTGAAAGCAACGGATCTCTTAAAAGATTTAATGTATGAAGTACTTTAGGGGTAGATACCGAACTTGTTAGCTTAAAGTACCTTGTGTGAATAACTTGATTGTCTTTGGTTTGAGATAGCCTTGTAAATACTTTCTTGTTGATGTGATAAGTGAAAATGTTAGGATGCTACGTGTGTTAGTATCTTGTGTGATCGTGATGTAAGGGGTCATTCTTGTTGTGCTTACGTTGTTAAGCGTTAAGCGTTGTACTATTATTGTATCACATACCCCCTTGACTTATTATACCGAGGGCTTGCCACCCTTGATGCGGGTCTTTACGGCCTATGCGGGCCTCGGGACTATGCGGAGTGCGGTAGCTCCCGGGGTTGATCATTCCGGGTGTTTAGCCGGATGCGGGATTCTATGCGCGTCTGCTGAGACTATGCGGTCTTTTGAGACTATGCGGTTGCGGAGCCTGGCGGATACCGAGGGTTAGCCGCCCGATGCGGGTATACCTCGTGCGATGCAGGACCATGATTCGAGAATACCTCACGGGTCCGTGTGTGACCTATGCGAGTCGCGAGTTCTAGAGGATAGACGCGCACATTGATATTGCGGCGAGTGGCGGCCGATCATGTGGTGCGGTCTAGAAAGACCTCGGATACGATTTGTGGTATTTTTGGTGCTGTGGGTCTTAGTAGTCGGCTATGCCTTCGCATTTGCCGCACGGTTTTATTGTGATAACTTTGAGGCGTGAGTCCACGACTTGACATGATCGCTTATTTGTGGAATCAGAGTTTGCTTATCATACATGTCTCCCGCTTTATAGACTATTATGATTTCATTTACTGATTTTTTAGTTTCACATACTCTGCACTTTTGTTATCGACTCTCGAAGGCTGCGTTCATGCCGCAGTTGAGGTACACGATCGTTGATCCTAGCTCTCGTGGTCACGCTTGACGTTTGGGAAGCTCCGTTTCTCGGAGGCTTATCAGTGGTATAGTCCTCGTCGTAAGTGTTTACATTCGGGGTTTGGCGGGCCACCGCCATCATGTTGTCATATCATTCTTAGAGGTCCTGTAGTAATCACTTGTGTGGTTTGTAAAAAGGATTAAACTGCTCATGTTGAAAAAGTTGTTATTTACATATATGCCAAAGGCAAGTTTTTCTCAGTTATTGTTTCATATTTCATAATATGTCTTGTATCGTTTATGTTCGTACTGACACTGATGTTGTATCACTAGGGTGCCCGGGGTAAGGCACCAGTCACGGGCCCGGAATCGGGTCGTGACAATTTCAGTTCAAGTCTTTTCTGTAATATCCTTCTATTACAGTTCAATTCTCTTCTATGAATCTTATATTCATTTCTATACTACTACAGTATGTAATTTCCAATTACAATATAAGGACAAGAGTATTTACCTCGATAAGCCCAAAATTATCCAAGATTTGATGTCGATCCTGAGAACGTTTAGCTCCTACTCTGGGCGCTCCAACCCGCACCAAACAACCCTTAGAAGTTCTACGCAACTTCTTCTTAATACTTCAACCGACTATGAAGATTTTCCTTAGGGTTTCATTTTGTGACTGAAGGGAAGTATAATAGTATTTCTGGGCTTTTAGTATAGGTGTAACCTTGGAATACTACAAGGTATTTGGGCCAAGGTATTTTGGAATAGTAACAATACTTGGAGAATACTTTTCTACCAAGGGGGGGGTGTATTTTACGAGACAACTCAAGGTAGTAGGGGGGGTACCCCTCGGCCAAAGCCTTCTCAAGGGGGGAGGGGTGCTCTTTTGGACGAGAGCTTCAACAAGAGGGGGGAAGGGTTTTTCAAGACTTAGAAACAATTTGTGGATGAAGAAGTCTTCAACTAAGGGGGGTATTTATAGGCCAACCAATGGCCAAGATCAAGACAAGTGGTGGGCAAGTGTAGGGTGAGGATTTGGACAAGAGTGTGTGGGTCCCACTTTATCTATCTACCACACAAAAATATCCTACCAACTCCAAGCTTCAATTCGTCCAATTGACGCCCAAAAATCCGCCAATTAGAGGGTGACAAGTGTCGCCCTCTCGTTGGCCAAAAAATTACATCTCTCGGAAAAATCCGCAAAAATAATAAATGACATAGCCGGAATTTTCCCTTCGCAAGTTTTGTAAAACGTTTCGTCGAAAAACGATTCCTTTCGGGGGTTGTGCACAAAATTTTCGGTCCTTGCCTTACTTAAGGCTTAAACTTTCGTACGTACGTCCTCACGTACATACTCTGGAAATACGGGGTATAACATTCTCCCCTCCTTAGAAACATTCGTCCCGAATGTTCCTTCTAAATCTCAAAACATACATGCGCCAGTATAGTCTTCACTACTATACTTACGAAAACAAACATGCCACACCTGGCCATAAAATAACATACGCTCAAATATTTAATCCAAGTCCATGAGGAATCACCTCTAACACTACAAAAGCTCCCACTCGCTGTCTAAAATATACTCCCTTCGCACCTTCACTTTACAAAAGAAATGATCACATCTATGCTCGTAATACATGCTCGCTTCTTCCCTTACTCGTCGTACCCTGCTCGTACACTCGAACTCTTTCTCACCACATTTCGCATCGCTTGGGCCCAAAATCTCTGGGTTACTACCTCCAACTTGGTCATCATTACTGGGAACACTCTGGATGGACCTCCGATACTTTTCCGAACATAACAACATGAAAGACCGGACGTACTGCTCCCTATGTCGGATGGTAATGCCAACTTATAGGCAACCTGGCCTATCCTCCAAAGGATCTGAAAACGCTCCAAGTACCTCAGGCTAAGTTTCCTCTATTTTCCAAAACTCGTCACACCCCTTCCGGGGTGGTACCTTCAAGAATACCGACCGTCAACCTGAACTTCAAGTGTCGACGCCGATTATCTGCATGACTTCTGTTGACTCTGATCTGCCAATACCCTCTCCTGGATAAGCTTTACCCTATCCGCATCCTGCTGAACCAAACGTGAACCAACTATCTGAACCTTGCCAATATCGAACCAATCGACCGGCAACTTACACTTCCGCCCCTACAAGGCTTCATAAGGCGACATCTGAATACCGAAATGGTAGCTATTAAAACAATCCCTCAACAGGAGGCAACAATCCTCACAGCTACCCCTGAAGTCCAAACACCGCCCGAGGCGAACGCGACATCGAGACTCACCGAGTTCCTAACCCCGCTGGTAAAACCTCCGGAAAGAAAGCAGAATCTGGCTCCACTGTCTGTCATAAGGTGAAGGTAGGCACCTCGTGCAGCCTTACAACCTTCCTGATATAACATCTCGCATAACCCTCTGCCGAGTAAACGATCTTGACTGAAAGACAAGAGGGACTGACCTCATCGGCCCGACTACTGGTCGAACGCGTTGTTATACCCCGTATTTCCAGAGTATGTACGTGAGCGCGTACGTATTATAATTTGAGCCTTAAAAGTTGGCTAGTTTCGAAATTTGTACACAACACCCGATTAGAGTCGTTTTTCGACGAAACGTTTCCACAGCTTTCGTAGGGAAAATTCCGGCTATGTCATTTATAATTTTTGCGGATTTTTCCGAGAGACGAAACATTTTGGACCAACGAGAGGGCGACACTTGTCACCCTCTAATTGGAGCACTTGAGGCGTCCTCTTGGACGATTTGGCCTTGGCTTTTTAGTCAAGGGTTAGGTAGGATATTTTGGTGGTAGATGGATAAGGTGTACTTGGCTTAATCTTAGCCTTACACTTGCCTAACACTTGGATGGATCTTGGCCATTGGTTGGCCTTCACTTGACCTATAAATACCCCTCTAGTTGAAGACTTTCTTCATCCAAAAACTTGAGCAATCTAACTAAGTCTCAAAATACTCCTCTCCTCGAGCTTTCGTCCACCACACCCTCCCCTTTGAGAGCCCTCGCCGAGAGCCACCTCCTCCCTTGTGGTGTTTTGCCGTGGTACCCCCTAGCCTAGTTGTCTCGTATAAATACCCCTTTGTGGTATAGAAATACTCTCCAAGTATTGTTATAATGCCCAAATACTGGCCCAAATACCTTGTAGTTTTCCCAAGGTTACACTTTTACAAGCCAGAAAATACTATTATACTTCCTCACCACAAAAATGAAACCCTAAGTAAATCTTCACCGTAGTTGAATTCATAAGTAGTAGTTTGTTAGAACTTCTAAGGGTTGGTTGGATCGGATTGGAGCGCCCGGAGTAGGTGCTAAACGTTGTTCAGATCGACATATAACTTGGATAATTTTGGGCTTAACGAGGTAAACACTTTGACCTTCTCGTTGTAATTGGAAATTACATGTTGTAGGAGTATATAGTTAAGTATACTATATATAGAACTAAACATAGTTGTGCGGCAATGTCTTTTGACTTAAGCCCGAATAATACTTACGCAATGTCTTGCGACTTAAGCCCTAATTTAAAAGTGAGAATCAGTAATTACATAGATCAGACATAAAGAGACTTGTAGCATTATCGTGTAGTAGAATTGTACACGTCCCGTTAGACGTGTTAACCCCGGTTGGCTTGGTAGCCGCCTGTAGAGAGGAGATTTACGCTGTTGCGGGGAGGTGTCGCAATTTTCTCAGAATATTCTACATTGAGATCTAGGATGTTAATAGGCGCCTTGGCCTCTATAGGTGAAGTACTACGTATGGCGTGATCTACTTGGCTTAAGGAGTAGCCGACGGTTTGAGGTACTTGAGCGTTTTTCTATTAGTCTATAATCGTCGGGATGTATTTGACCCTCTTGCTATCTTTTCTAGCATGATACGTGTGAGCTATGTAGTACGGTAGACGCATACGTGTTAATCTGTATTTGGTTGTTTTAAAACAATAAGTGTTATACTAGCTTTATGGGAAGTTAGGTATAACGTCTTAAGGGTGGTAAAATGAATGGTTTATTAATTTCAAAAGTTAAGAGATTGGATCTTATAAATAAGAGACTTAACTTAAATGAATTAATATGGATTTTGTGTGAAACCTCATTCGTGAGTAATGAGTACTTGGTTTTTAAAAGGAATAACGTTTCTTGATTTCGAAATCGTAATGTGTATCAATAAACCATCATAAGCGTTAATAAAGGAAAATGTAATGAATAACTAAGTATTATTAAAACCAGAGAAACTTCCATCCGCATAAGCTAAGATGAGACAAACTGGCATTTCCTAGATCATGGCTGCTTAATAAGATTGATTATAAACAAGAATAACCTACTCACTTATAAGACATAGGTTTTCTCAAAACGTTTAAAGGAGAATTATGTTTTAAAGGATTTAAAACTATGAACTTAAACCTTTTCTAAAATGAGAAACTTGAGCATTTGAAATTAGGCAAACTTGAACGTTTGGAAAATAAGGTTGTTACTTGATTTTACAAAGGAAAGCATTTTGGTTTACTTAACAATGTTAATCACTCTAATTTTATACTACGTATCGGGTGACCTTTGTAAAAGAAATGGATCTTAAAAGGAATTTATCGGACGTAGTACTTTAAGGTTAAAAATCCGACTTTGACATAAAATGAAAGTACCTTGAGTTGTGTGTAACTTGCTTATGCTTGTTGTTATGAAACTTGACCATGTTACGTGTGATAGCCTTGTTGTGCAAGTATTGTGTTCTACTCGACACGGCTCATCCGGAATGTATTTCACTTGATTACACGGTTCATCCGAATGTATTTCACTGATTACGGTTCATCCGGAATGTATTTCACTGACACGGTTCATCCGAATGTATTTCACTTGACTACCGGTTCATCCGAATGTATTTCACTCGACTACGGTTCATCCGGAATGTATTTCACTCGACTAGGTTCATGGGATGAACTGGAATGTATTCCACACGCTTTATATTGGGTCCATAAGATGGGCCGAGACTCGTTATACGATCACATGATTTGTACCTAGATCACGGCGGTGAGGAAGGAGTTCCACGTACGCATGAGGATGACTTTTAGGCGTGAGTCCACGACTTGACATGATCGCTCTTATGTTGTGAATCGTAGTTTGGTTATCATACATGTCTCCCGCTTTATAGACTATTATGATTTCATTTACTGATTTTACGCTTCACATACTTGGTATCTGTTGATCGACCTCCTTCGGGGCCGCGTCATCGCCGCAGTAAAAGGTACTTCGACCGCCGATCCCCGCTTATAGGATCACATTTCAGTGTTGGGAAGCTCCGCTCCTTGAGGCTTATCTTTTGGTATGTTACCCCGAGTCCGTAGATTCTTATACATCTGTGGGTATGGCGGCCCCGTCGCCATAGCTGTAAAATCTTAGAGGTCAGAGTAATTGCTGCAAGCGGGGTTTGTAAAAGGATAATCGTCGTATTTATGTATACATGATGAAGGCAACTGTTTTGGTTGGCCTGTTTATTTATCTTTTCTCTTAATTCCTGTTCATGTTTTTATTTACGCTGATTTTCTCTGATGTTGTATCACTAGGTTGCCCGGTAGGCACGATCACGCCCGGTTTCGGGTCGTGACAAAAGTGGTATCAGAGCAGTTAGTCCTCGGAAAGTGTCTACAGGCCGTGTCTAGTAGAGTCTTGATTATCGGTGTGTTGTGCACCAAATCTATAATCAGGAGGCTATAGGACATTTAGGATTGGTTTCCATTCTTCTCATTCTGAGATCGTGCCCTAGAGCTGTGTGATAAGTTGGGCCCCTCTGACGTATCCCTTTTCTTTTACCGCTATGCCTCGCAGAAGGCAACCCAGCCCGGATGGGCAAGGCGATCGAGGAGTCGTTAGCGAATACGAGGAGTACGAGGGCGCAGCCCGGCCAAGACTGAGACAAGCTTCCGACGGCGGGTTTCGCGACGCCGCCAAAGACCAATGAGTTTAGAGCCGCAGCAGTGGTCGCCGAGACTACTGAAGACTGAGCCTCCACCCACACCGAGCCGATGAGACGGGTACAAGGAGATGGCGGGCCATCGCCGTGGTCGTGGCCGATATGAGATAGGTTGACGCAGCAGCCTAAATTTCGTAGCACCCGTAGTTCACCCCCGAGCAGACAGTTTGAGGCTACGTGACTTTCTGAGTTGTAGCCCGCCAATGTTTTATGGATCGAGAGCTGAGGATGACCTCGTGAGTTTATCCGACAGCCTGACGGATCATGAGAGTGATCGAGCCTCGAGGCGAGTCGGTGGTATTGGTTCGCATCACCGCGTGATACCGCAGCTTGATCGTTTGATTCGCGAGTCGCCCCGGAAGAGCATGCACTTCCAGCAGCTTGGGATGAGTTCTCGAGGCATTTCTTGCACATTTCTTGCCTCCACGATTTGAGAGGGCTCGGGCCGGCAGATTTTTGACGTTGAGGCAGACGCGGACGGTTAGAGAGTACAATGTGGAGTTCGACTCATTAGCTCGGTATGTTCCCGCCAGAGTAGCGGATATGGAGGACAGTACACCGCTACGCCACCGGGCGACGACTTAGCGAGGCTTGTTCGTGTAGCTCTTCACCGCATGGACATTGCCCGCATGCAAGCTCACGCACTAGATGCGAGGCACGAGAGGTCGACGGAATGGCCGAGATCGCCAGAAGAGAGCCGAGCAGCAGGTCCTTTGGTAACTCGAGGCGACCGCCTCACAGCAGCCTAGTTATGTACCTCCGCCAAGACGAGTGGTCCTCCCGCCTTCGTGACGTTCAGGTATTCGGAGCTGGTCGAGCTCCGTGGCTTCGTTCACAGTATACGTGAGTGCTAGCCACCGGATTCGTGTCTCAGCCAGGCACGATGTGGCAAACATCATCCCGGAATGTCGTCTTTTTATCGGTGCTTGTTTCACCGCGCCGCCGTGGCCATGTGACGAGAGATCGTGCTTATAGGAGAGGTACGGCAGCGGCGCAGCTCACCGGATCGCAAGTGTGTTCATCGCTTTCTACGCATGCACCGCAGGCGGACTTATGATTAGAATGGAGCGGTAGCTTCAGGTATATCCTTAACCCTCTAGAGGCTTGTATGTTTTGATGTTATGTTAATGTGTTAAGTGTTATGTTCGATAGCTTTGTGCTAAAATGTGATTTAGGAACCCAGTCAGGGGAAAAGGGTAAGCCTGGGGTGAGAAAATGATGAACCTTAGAATATTACAATGAGACCTTAGATGTAAGGCCGTCTTGAGTACAAGATTTTGCGAGTGATCCTTGTCAGAGTGCATTTTATGCCTAGAATATATTGTGTGATAAGTCCCTGGGTTGGGTAAATGAAAGTGGTATCTTTCATGATGTGATTTAGCAAGGTTGTTCCGGATCGAGAAACGAGAGAGTCGGCGTGACAGGCTCGTTGAGGACGTGTTGCGTGTCAACCCGTGAGTCCGGAATGAGGTGGGGCTCA
Organism: Przewalskia tangutica; assembly: GCA_029844215.1. Taxonomy (NCBI): domain Eukaryota; kingdom Viridiplantae; phylum Streptophyta; class Magnoliopsida; order Solanales; family Solanaceae; genus Przewalskia; species Przewalskia tangutica. Next base: position 209,325 of record JAQGDG010000160.1, read on the forward strand.
GGTGGTCCCGCCAGCGGTAGGGTCACGCAGGGTGTTAGGCCCAAGTTTAGATGACCATCGTATGAGTTCGTGGATATATTCGACCTGGCGGATCGTGAAGGCCGGGTGGCCTTAGGAAGATTGAGGCTAGTAAGATAACCAAGTGGAGGTGACTCCAAGGTTTGGAGAACTGAAGCGATGACTGAAGTGTGGTACGTATACTGGAAGAGTTCAAGAGTTCGAGAAGAGTACGACGAGTAAGGGTAGAGGCGAGCATGTATTGCGAGCATAGATATGATCATTTCTTGTAAAGGGAGAAGGTGCGAAGGATGTATATTTTAGACCTCAGGAATCGCATGCAGTCCGGTACCATTGGTTGGGTCGCCGGAGTGACACTAGAACCTCGCGGCAAAGTGACAAAAGTTTGTGATGTTAGAGGTGTTTCCTCGTGGACTTGGATGTAAGTATTTGCGCAGTGTTTCGTGGCAGCGTGGCGAGATTGTTCTCGTAAGTATAGTAGTGAAGACTATACTTGGCGCATGTTTGTTTGAGGCTTAGAAGGAACATTCGGATGAATGTTTCTAAGGAGAGGAGAATGTTATACCCCAGTATTTCCAGTATGTACGCGTGAGCGCACGTATTATAATTTGAGCCTTAAAAGTTGGCTAGTTTCAAATTTGTACACAACACCCGATTAGAGTCGTTTTTCGACGAAACGTTTACACAGCTTTCGTAGGGAAAAATACCGCGAAGTCATTTATAATTTTTTCGGATTTTTCCGAGAGACGAAAAATTTTGGAACCACGAGAGGGCGACCCTTGTCAACCTCTAATGGAGCACTGAGGCGTCCTCTTGGACGATTTGGCCTTGGCTTTTTAGTCAAGGGTTAGGTAGGATATTTTGGTGGTAGATGGATAAGGTGTACTTGGCTTAATCTTAGCCTTACACTTGCCTAACACTTGGATGGATCTTGGCCATTGGTTGGCCTTCACTTGACCTATAAATACCCTCTAGTTGAAGACTTTCTTCATCCAAAACTTGAGCAATCTAACTAAGTCTCAAAATACTCCTCTCCTCGAGCTGGGCCCACCACACCCCTCCCCTTTGAGAGCCCTTGCCGAGAGCCACCTCCCTCCCTTTGTGGTGTTTTGCCGCGGGTACCCCTAGCCTAGTTGTCTCGTATAAATACCCCCTTTTGTGGTATAGAAATACTCTCCAAGTATTGTTATAATGCCCAAATACCTTGGCCCAAATACCATGTAGTTTTCCCAAGGTTACACTTTTACAAGCCCAGAAAATACTATTATACTTCCCTCAGTCACAAAAATGAAACCCTAAGTAAATCTTCACCCGTAGTTGAAGTCATGAGTAGAAGTTGGTTAGAACTTCTAAGGGTTGGTTGAACGGATTGAGCGCCCGAGTAGGAGCTAAACGTTGTTCAGATCGACATATAACTTGGATAATTTTGGGCTTAACGAGGTAAACACTCTTGACCTTCATTTGTAATTGGAAATTACATGTTGTAGGAGTATATAGTTAAGTATACTATATATAGAACTAAACATAGTTGTCGGCAATGTCTTTTGACTTAAGCCCGAATAATACTTACGGAATGTCTTGCGACTTAAGCCTGAATTTAAAAGGAGTGAATCAGAATTACATAGATCAGACATGAGACTTGTGTAGCATTACCGTAGTAGAGAATTGTACACGTCCGTTAGACGTGTTAACCCCTCGGTTGGCTTGGTAGCCTCGGTAGAGAGAGATTTACGCTGCCATGCGGGAGGTGTCGCCAATTTTCTCGTAGAATATTCTACATTGAGATCTAGGATGTTAATAGGCGCCTTGTGGCCTCTATAGGTCAAGTACTACGTATGGCGTGATCTACTTGGCTTAAGGAGTAGCCGACGGTTTGAGGTACTTGGAGCGTTTTGCTATTAGTCGATAATCGTCGCGAGGCATGTGAACCTCTTCCTATCTTTTCTAGCATGATATGTGTGAGCTATGTAGTACGGTGACGCATACGTGTTAATCGTATTTGGTTGTTTTAAAACAATAAGTGTTATACTAGCTTTATGGGAAGTTAGGTATAACGTCTTAAGGGTGGTAAAATGAATGGTTTATTAATTTCAAAAGTTAAGAGATTGCATCTTATAAATAAGAGACTTAACTTAAATGAATTAATATGGATTTTGTGTGAAACCTCATTCGTGAGTAATGAGTACTTGGTTTTTAAAAGGAATAACGTTTACCGATTTCGAAATCAGAATGTGTATCAATAAACCACTGCAGCGTTAATAAAGGAAAATGTAATGAATAACTAAGTATTATTAAAACCAGTAGAAACTTCCATCTGCATAGAAGCTAAGATGAGACAAAATGACATTTCTAGATCATGGCTGCTTAATAAGATTGATTATAAACAAGAATAACCTACTCACTTATAAGACATAGGTTTTCTCAAAACGTTTAAAGGAGAATTATGTTTTAAAGGATTTAAAACTATGAACTACGAAACCTTTTCTAAAATGAGAAACTTGAGCATTTGAAATTAGGCAAACTTGAACGTTTGGAAAATAAGGTTGTTACTTGATTTTACAAAGGAAAGCATTTTGGTTTACTTAACAATGTTAATCACTCTAATTTTATACTACGGGTATTGGGTGACCTTTCTAAAACAAATGGATCTTAAATGGAATTTATCGGACGTAGTACTTTAAGGTTAAAAATCCGGACTTTGACATAAAATGAAAGTACCTTGAGTTGTGTGTAACTTGCTTATGCTTGTTGTTATGAAACTTGACCATGTTACGTGTGATAGCCTTGTTGTGCAAGTATTGTGTTCTACTCGACACGGCTCATCCGAATGTATTTCACTTGATTACCGGCTCATCCGAATGTATTTCACCGACACGGTTCATCCGGAATGTATTTCACCGACACGGTTCATCCGGAATGTATTTCACTTGACTAACGGTTCATCCGAATGTATTTCACTCGACTACCGTTCATCCGAATGTATTTCACTCGACTACGGTTCACGGGATGAACCGAATGTATTCCACACGCTTTCTATATCGGGTCCATAAGATGGGCCGAGACTCATTATACGTATCACATGATTTGTACCTAGATCACGCCGGCAGAGGAAGGAGTTCCACGCATGAGGATGACTTTTGTGGCGTGAGTCCTCGACTTGACATGATCGCTCTTATGTTGTGAATCAGAGTTTGGTTATCATACATGTCTCCCGCTTTATAGACTATTATGATTTCATTTACTGATTTTACGCTTCACATACTTGGTACACAGATCGACTCTTCGGGCCGCTCATGCCGCAGTAAAAGGTACTTACCGCCGATCCCCGCTTATAGGATCACATTTCAGCGTGTTGGGAAGCTCTTCCTTCTGAGGCTTATCTTTTGTATGTTACCACAGTCCGTAGATTCTTATACATTCGTGGGTATGGCGGGGCCTGTCCCGCATAGCCATTGTAAAAATCTTAGAGGTGCAGAGTAATCACAAGTGTGGTTTGTAAAAAGGATAATTGTTCGGGTATTTATGTATACATGATGAAGGCAACTGTTTTGGTTGGCCTGTTTATTTATCTTTTCTCTTAATTCATGTTCATGTTTTTATTTCCGCTGATTTTCTCTGATGTTGTATCACTAGGGTGCCCGGGGTAAGGCACCAGTCACGGGCCCGGGTTCGGGTCGTGACACGCGTCCACGAACTCGTACGCTGGTTAACTAAACTTGGGCCTAACACCCTCGTGACCCCACCACCTGGCGGGACCACCTCGAACTGACCCCACCACAATACAGGCCGCGGGTTGACCCGCAATCGGTCCGCAACCCAACCCGCTATCGCGCAAAACTCTTGTTCCCCGATCCGGAACAATCTCACAATCAAGTCACGAAAACCTAGTGGTCTTCTTAGATCAACTACCCTCTTTCATTTCACACTACACAATGACTTATCCCAAAAACATAGCTCACGCATACAATGCACTCCGATAAGGGTCAAACATAAAATAACTGTTTTACCCAAGATGGCCTGGCCTCTAAGGTCTCCACGTATAAAAAATCTAAGGCTCACACTTTCCTTATCCCCAATCTTATCCGGTTAACTAACCATGATTTCTAAATATAACACTTAAGATATACTCATCTTATCACACATACTAATCTCTAGAGGGTTAAAGATATACCTGTATCTACTGCTTCACTACCCTTAGTCGTTCTAATCAATCCTGCCCTATTGGGCGCATAACATAGCAAGTTGTCGAAGAAGCACGACACTCCCCACAATGACACTTACCACAACGGCCACACCGAGGTGGGGGTGGCCTCCTCTGGCTAACACACTTTCCTCTCCGACCATCGATCTGAATCGACCGTAGGCTGAGTCCTCCTACTAGGACATCCTTTCGACACATGGCCCTGACGGCCGCCGGTAAAACGAGCACCAACAAAAAGACGACATTCCCCGGGATGACGTCTGCCACACTGTGAATACTGAGGAAAATCAATCTACTGGCCGGAACCTACGTGTATTTGCGAACCAGCCACGGAGCTCGACCAACTCCTCGCATACCGAACGCCCCGAACCCTGGAGGACCACTGCGACCGTGGATGTGCATATCTAATCTGCCGAGGCGGTTTGCCTTGAAAGTTACCAAAGGATCTCGCCGATCGGGCCTCTTCTTGTCCTTATTAACTGGCCGATCTCTACGTTTCTCGGCCTGCTGCGCATAAGCCCGTACGCAGGCCATGCTCAAGACTGACTGACGAGCTATTCTTGCACAACCCTCTCTTAGATAGTCATCATGACCCGTGATAAGTCGATACACTCTATATTCTCTGGTCGCTAAAATCCTAGCTAGTAACAGGTCCATCTCTTTGCAATCTATATTCTCTGTTCCCGGTCGTGGAACTGAAGGTTCAAATATTATGGCCGTAGTAGGAACTGCTACCGCCGTGCTAAACTCTGCTGGGGCTAGCGACGTAGTAGAACTCCCCGAATGAAACACCACCCCAGGTGATGATTGGGCTGTGCCTCGTAACCTCTCAGATTTACTCGCAGCTCCTCCGCTTTGCCTCTTCGGGGGTTGCCCTTTACGCGAGGCATACGGTAAGGGAAAGAAATACGTTAGAGGGTCCAACTTATAACACGACTCTAAGGCATGATCTCAGAGTGAGAAGAATGGAAACCAATCCTAAATATCCTATAGCCTCACGATTATTGGTGTGGTGCACAACACACCGATAATCAAGACTTACTAGATACGGTGCAGATACACTTTCCGAGGATTAATCGCTCGATACCACTTTTGTCACGACCGAACCTGGCCGTGGATCGTGCCTTACTCGGCACCCAAGTAGACATACATCGTAGTAATCGGAATATAAAACAAGACATGAAATAAAAAAAGCTTTATCGAGAAAAGTTGCCTTTCGCATATATATATATAAACTTGAGCGAGCACGCCCCTTTTACAAACCCCGCCTGCAACAAGCACTACGGCACTTCTAAGAATGATATGACAACAATGGCGGGACAGGGCCCCGCCATATCCCTGAATGTAAGTACCTACAACGACAGGGGACTATACCACTGATAAGCCTCCGGAGAAACGGAGCTTCCCAAACGTTGAACTGTGACCCTATGAGCGAGGATCAACACTGGTGTACCTCTACCTGCGGCATGAACGCAGCCCCCCAAAGGAGGTCAGTACAACAGGTACCAAGTATGTGAAACTGAAAATAATGTAAATGAAATCATAGTAGTCTATATATAAAGCAGGAGACATGTGTGATAACCAAACTACAGTTCACAATAAATAAGCAGTCATGTCAAGTCAGGGACTCACGCCCTCAAAGTCATCACTCAAATATAACTATGGGTCTCACACCCACAACATCAATCATGCCCGTGGAATACATTCCTCACTGCCGGCAGTCCATGTTATAAACACACTAAGGAATACACATGAACACCAGGTCCCACCTGTGTCAAAATAAAACCGTACGGGGTAAGTATGAAGGCATAGCTGACTACTAAAACCCACAGTACCAACAATGCTATAAAACTATATCACGGGGTCTTTCTAGACCGCACCACATGATCGGCCGCCACTCGCCGCATCAATGTGCGCGTCTAGTCCTGGAGCATACCGCTGCTCCGCATAGGCCACACATAGGCCCGCATGAGGTATTCCTCGCATCGGGGGCAGCTAACCCCCGGTACCCTCCTAGACTCCCGCAATCCGCATAGTCTCATAGACCGCATAGTCACATTGCATCGCATAGGGCATCCCCGTGACGGATAAAACACCCGGAATGATCAATCCTGGAGCATACCGCTGCTCCGCATAGTCACACAAACCGCATAGGCCGTATAGACCCACATCAAGGGTGGCAAGCCCTCGGTATATCAAGTCAAGTGGGTATGTGATAATATAACAGTACAACGGCTTATCGTTAATCAATATAAGCACAGCAAGGGAAAACCCCTTTACACAAACATTATAAGACACTAACACACGTAGCATCATAACATGATTACTTATCAAACCAATCAAGAAAGTATTACAAGGCTATCACAAACCAACATAGTCAAGTTATTCACCCAAGGTACTTTCTATTTTATGACAACAAGTTCGGGTTTTAACCCCAAAGTACTTCATACATTAATTCTTTAAAAGATCCGTTTCTTTCACAAAAGTCACACGATACCCGTAGTATCAAAAATAGAGTGACTATCTTTTTTAAGTAAACCGAAACAGTTTCCTTTTTAATATCAAGTAACAACATTCTTTTCCAAACGTCCAAGTTTGCCTAAGTTCAATTACTCGAGTCTTTTATTTTCGAAAGGTTTCGTAGTTCATAGTTTTAATCACTTACTAATATAATTGTCCTTTAAAACAATTTGAGAAACATATGCCTTATGTGTGAGTAGGTTATTCTTGTTCATAACAATCTTATTAGAGCAGCCATGATCTAGGAAATGTAATATCATTTTGTCTCATCTTAGCTTCTATGCAGATGGAGGTTTCTACTGTTTTTAATAATACTTTATTAGTCAATACATTTCCCTTTATTAGCGCTGCTGTGGTTTGTTCGATACTTATTCTCATTTCTGAAATCAATATAAGGCTTTCATAAATAATTAAGTAAACCGTTCCTTTATCTCTCTTAAGTCGTTATACCTAACTTCCCATAAAGCTAGTATAGCTTCTTAAGCTTTCAAAACCAAGTATTATCCTTCTTTCAAAAAAAGTTTCTTAATTCTCTTGAAATACTTCAAGATTCTTATTATTCAGGCTTAAGTCAAAAGACATTGCCGTAAAACTACGTTCAGTTAACACACGTACGTCTACCGTACTATATATATATATTCTTTTAAAATATCATGCTCAAGAGGATAGGAAGAATCACATACCTCGCGACGATTATCGACTATTAGCAAAACGCTCCACGGTTATAACCCGGCTAGCCTTGTCCACCTTTCAAGTAGAACATGCTACTCGCAGAACTTTAAACCTATAAAGGTTATACAAGTCTATCAATGTCTAGACTACTCTGTAGAATATTCTAAGCAGTATGTTCTCTATTTTACGGAAAAATCGGGCAGCACTTCCCTACCCGTTAAACTACACAAGTTCATCAGAATACGATCCCATGTAAGCAGTTCAATCTTCTACTTTAATATTCTTCTGATGTGATTTCAGTTCAAGTCTTTTCTGTAATATCCTTCTATTACAGTTCAATTCTCTTCTATGAATCTTATATTCATTTCTATACTACTACAGTATGTAATTTCCAATTACAATATAAGGACAAGAGTATTTACCTCGATAAGCCCAAAATTATCCAAGATTTAATGTCGATCCTGAGCAACGTTTAGCTCCTACTCTGGGCGCTCCAACCCGCACCAAACAACCCTTAGAAGTTCTACGCAACTTCTTCTTAATACTTCAACCGGCTATGAAGATTTTCCTGTGGTTTCGTTTGTGGATCAAGGAAGTATAATAGTATTTCTGGGCTTTTAGTATAGGTGTAACCTTGGAATACTACAAGGTATTTGGGCCAAGGTATTTTGGAATAGTAACAATACTTGGAGAATACTTTTCTACCAAGGGGGGGTGTATTTTACGAGACAACTCAAGGTAGTACGGGGGTACCTCTCGGCCAAAGCCTTCTCAAGGGGAGGGTGCTCTTTTGGACGAGAGCTTCAACAAGAGGGGGGGAAGGGTTTTTCAAGACTTAGAAACAATTTGTGGATGAAGAAGTCTTCAACTAAGAGGGGTATTTATAGGCCAACCAATGGCCAAGATCAAGACAAGTGGTGGGCAAGTGTAGGGTGAGGATTTGGACAAGTGTGTGTGGGTCCCACCTTATCCATCTACCACACAAAAATATCCTACCAACTCAAGCTTCAATTGCCCAATTGGCGCCAAGAATCCCAATTAGAGGGTGACAAGTGTCGCCCTCTCGTTGGTCCAAAATATTTCATCTCTCGGAAAAATCCGCAAAAATAATAAATGACATAGCCGGAATTTTCCCTTCGCAAGTTTTGTAAAATGTTTCGTCGAAAAACGATTCCTTTCGGGGGTTGTGCACAAAATTTTCGGTCCTTGCCTTACTTAAGGCTTAAACTTTCGTACGTACGTCCTCACGTACATACTCTAGAAATACGGGGTATAACAGAGGGCACAGGCCCAATCATCACCTGTGGTGGTGCTTCATTCGGGGAGTTCGGCGACGCCGCCAGTGTTATACCCCGTATTTCCAGAGTATGTACGTAAGGACGTACGTAGAAAAGTTTGGGCTTTAAAGTGGCTTGGCCAAATTATTTTTGTGCACAACACCCGGTTAGAGTCGTTTTTCGACGAAACGTTTCCACAACTTACGTAGGGAAAATTCCGGCTATGTCATTTTTAATTTTTGCGGATTTTTCCGAGAGACGAAACATTTTGGACCAACAAGAGGGCGACACTTGTCACCCTCTCATTGGAAGGACTTGGGCGGTCAAGGGTGGACGAAATGGGTGGGTTTTTGTCAAGTAGTAGGTAGGATATTTTGGTGGTAGATGGATAAGGTGCACTTGGCATGATCTTGGCCATACACTTGCTATGCACTTGGCATGATCTTGGCCATTGGTTGGCCTTTGCTAGACCTATAAATACCCCCCCTTTGGAAGACTTTTTCATCCATTCCTAAAAATTCCTAAGTGTTAAAATCCTCCCTCCCTTTGAGTGGTGTTCTCGCCCTCCCTTGTGAGGCCCTCTTGGCCGAGAGCCCTCCCCACCCCCTTGGCCGAGTACCCCAGTGGGGTAGGCCGAGAGGTATACCCTCAGGTGTGGTGTCTCGTATATATACCCCCTCTGGTGAAATACTCTCAAAAGTATTGTTATAATGCCCAAATTACCTTAGCCGTATACCTTGTAGTATTCTAAGGTTATACCTATACAAAAAGCCCGCTTATACTATTATACTTCCCACAATACAAAACCGAAACCCTAAGGAAAATCTCCATAGTTAGTTGGAGTATTATGTAGAAGTTGGTTAGAACTTCTAAGGGTGGTTTGGAGCGGTTGAGCGCACGAGTCGAGCTAAACGTTGCCCAGAATCGACTTTATACTTGGATAATTATGGGCTTATCGAGGTAAATATCTTGTCCCCCTATTGTAATTGGAAATTACATGTTGTAGGAATATATAGTTGAAGTATACTATATATAGAACTAAACATAGTTTTGTGGCAATGTCCTGGACTTAAGCCCAATTTAAAGAAGAGAATCGAATCAGAATTACGTAGGATCAGACATTAAGAGACTTGTGTAGTGACTGCAGCGGCGGTCGCCCAATTTTCCGTAGGACCTTGCATCTAGATTTGTTCTACCGAGTAGTCTAGACTTTGATAGACTTGTATAACCTGTATAGGTTGAATGTTCTGCGAGTAGCATGTGCTACTTGAGAAGTGGACGAGGCTAGCCGGGTTATAGCCGTGGAGCAATTTGCTAATAGTCGATGATCATCGCGAGGTATGTGAACCTCTTCCTATCTCTTCTAGCATGATATGTGTATAACTATGTAGTACGGTAGACGTACGTGTGTTAATTGAACGTAGTTGTACGGCAATGTCTTTTGACTTAAGCCCGAATAATAAAGATCTTGAAGTATTTCAAGATATAAGAACTGTTTTTAAAAGAAGAGTAACACTTGGTTTTAAAAGCTTAAGAGTTATACTAGCTTTATGGGAAGTTAGGTATAACGGCTTAAGAGAGATAAAACGAACGCTTTATTTACTTTAGAAGTTAAGAGACTTGATCTTGTAAGATAAGAGACTTAACTTAAATGAATTGATATGAATTTCGTGTGAAACCTCATTCGTGAGTAATGAGTACTTGGTTTTAAAAGGAATAATGTTTTCGATTTCTAAACCGTAAATGTGTATCGACAAACCATCTGCGGCGTTAATAAAGGAAAATGTATCGAATAATTAAGTATTATTGAAACCAGTAGAAACTTCTATCTGCATAGAAGCTAAGATGAGACAAAATGATATTTCCTAGATCATGGCTGCTTAATAAGATGGATTATGAACAAAAATAACCTACTCACATATAAGGCTTATGTTTCTCAGGTTGTTTAAAAGAGAATTATATTCTTAAATGAATAAGGCTATGACTATTTAAACCTTTCTAAAATAAGAAACGTGAACATTTGAAATTAGGCAAACTTGAGCGTTTGGAAAATAATGTTGTTACTTAATTTTACAAAGGTAAGTGTTTTGGTTTACTAAAAAGAACAGTCACTCTATTTTTATACTACGTATCAGTGTGACTTATGTGAAAGAAACAGATCTTTTAAAGATTTAATGTATGAAGTACTTTGGGGATAGATACCCGAACTTGTTAGTAGAAAGTACCTTGTGTGTATAACTTGATTGTATTGGTTTGTGATAGCCTTGTAATACTTTCTTGTTGATTTGATAAGTAAACATGCTAGGATGCTACGTGTGTTAGTATCTTGTGATGTTTTGTGTAAAGGGATTTTCCCTCGTTTGCGCTTAAAGTTGTTTAACGATCAGCCGTTATGTTGGTATTATACCACTCACCTTGACTTATTCCGGAGGTTGTGCCTCCACGCGGGTAGACTCAAAGTGGTCTGGTGACCTATGATTCGAGGATACCTCACGGGTCCTGTGGGCCTATGCGGAGCTACGAGTTCCGTGTTAGTTTGCGCCCTTATGGGCATGCGGTCTATGTGGCCACGCGGATCGCAGTCCAGCGGATGCCGGGAGTAGCTACCGATGCGGAATACCTCATGCGGGCCATCGGGTGGCCTACGCGAGTCGCGGAAGTTCCGTGGCTAGACGCGCACATTAGATATCGCGGAGAGTGGCCATCTTTGATCATGTGGACGGCCTAGACAGATTTCATGATACGATTTATGACCTTGTTGGTACGGTGGTTTTAGTAGTCGCTATGCCTTCATACTTACCCCGCACGATTTTATTATGACACGTGGGACCCGTGTTCATGTATCTCTCGTGCTTTTATATATCATGATCGCCAGCTGAGGAAGGTATTCCACGCATGATTGATGTTGTGGGCGTGAGACCCATATTTATGTATTTGAGTGATGACTTCGGCGTGAGTCCTCGCCCGATATGATCGCTATTTATCAGGAATCGTAGTTTGGTTATCATACATGTCTCCCGCTTTATATAGACTACTATGATTTCATTTACGTGATTTTCTGCTTACATACTCTGCACTGCTCGACTCTCGGGCCGTTCATGCCGCAGTAAAGGTACACCCGTTGATCCTCGCCTAGGGTCACAGCGTTTGGGAAAGCTCCGCTTCTCCGGAGGCTTGTCTTCGTATAGTCCCCGTTGTTAGAGGTGCTACATTCGGGGATATGACGGCCCCGTCCGTCGTTGTTGTCATATCATTCGTAGAGGTCCGTAATCGCAGTTGTGGGCAGAGTTGTAGAAAGGGATGTAACTGTTCAAATTGCTATTTATATATACTGAAGGTAACCGTTTTTTTGGTTAGCCTGTCTTCTTATTTCACTGTCTTATTACATTGGTTTCATGTATTGTTTTATATTCCGCTGATTACTCTGATGTTGTATCACTAGGGTGCCCGGGGTAAGGCACTAGTCACGGGCCCGGGTTCGGGTCGTAACAAAAGTGGTATCAGAGCCAGGTTATCCTCGGAAAGTGTCTACAGACCGTATCCAGTAGAGTCTTGATTATCGGTGTGTTGTGCACCACACCAATAATCAGGAGGCTATAGGATATTTAGGATTGGTTTCTATTCTTCTCACTCAGATCGTGCCTTAGAGTGTTGTAAGTCGACCTCTAACGATCTCTTCCTCACCGCTATGCTCCGCGCAGGCAAACCCGCCCGGGAGGGCAAGGCCGAGGAGCTGCGTTCATGCCGCAGTAAAGGTACACCGCCGTTGATCCTCGCCTAGGTCACAGTCAAGCTTGGGAAAGCTCCGCTTCTCCGAGGCTTGTCTCGTATAGTCCTCGTTGTAGGTGCTACATTCGGGATATGACGGCCCCGCCCGCCGTTGTTGTCATATCATTCGTAGGTCCGTAGTACCGCAGAGTTGTAGAAAGGGATGTAATCGCTCAAATTGCTATTTATATATACCGGCGTAACCGCTTTTGGTTAGCCTGTCTTCTTATTTCACCGCCTTATTACATCGTTTCATGTATTGTTTTATATTCCGCCGATTACTCGATGTTGTATCACTAGGTGCCCGGTAAGGAACTAGTCACGCCCGTTCGGTCGTAATAAAGTGGTATCGAGCCAAGTTATCTCTGAAAGTGTCTACGCATCGATCCGAGAAGTCTTGATTATCTGTGTTGTGCACCACACCAATAATCGTGAGGCTATAGGATATTTAGGATTGGTTTCTATTCTTCTCACTCGAGATCGTGCCTAGAGCCGTGTAAGTCGACCCTCTAACGTATCTCTTTCCTTACCGCTATGCCTCCGCGTAGGGCAAACCCGCCCAGAGGCAAGGCAGCCGAGGGAGCTGCGAGTAGAGTACAGAGGGTTACGAGGGCACAGGCCCAACCATCACCTGAGTTAGGTGTTTCGTTTGGGGAGTTTTGCGACGTCCCTAGCCCCAGCAGAGTTTAGCACGGCGGCGGCAGTGCCTACTGCGGCCATGGCATTTGAACCTTCAGTTCCACGACCGGGGACAGAGAATATAGATTGCAAAGAGGTGACCTCGCATTAGCTATGGATTTGGCTACCAGAGCATACCGATGTACCGCGAGTCTTGATGACTACCTAAGAGAGGTTGTGCAAGAGTAATTCTTCGCTTAGGCTTGAGCACGCCCGTATCGCTTATGCGCAAAGCCGAGAAACGTAGATCGACGGGTTAACGGGCGACGAAGAGGCGGAGCAGCAGGGTCCTTTGGTAACTTTCGAGGCAAGTCGCCTCACCAGCAGATCAGATTATGCACACCCACCAGTGCAGAGAGGTCCTCCATGGATTTCAGGACGTTCGGGGTATGCAGGAGTTGGTCAGAACTCCAGGGCTTCCGGTTCACAGATGGGCACGCCATCCCGGGAATGTCGTTTTTAGACGGGTACTTGTTGTACTACGACCGCCGTGGTCCGATGTCAAGAGTGTCCTAGTAGGAGGACTTGGCCTTCGTGATCGCGGGTAGTTTGTCATCTTCCTTAGCTGCCACCTACGGAAGGTTTGATTAGAATGACTACGAGGAAGCAAAGACGCAGCATATCTTTAACCCTCTAGAGTTTTGTATATGTGATAAGGTGAGTATACCTTAAGTGTTATGTTCAGATAACATGAGTGTAAATTGTGATTAGAAATCTTGGTTAGTTAACCAAGTAAGATTTGGGGGATAGAAAAAGTGTGAGCCTTAGAGTTTTATACGTAGAGACCTTAGAGGTAAGGCCATCTCGAGTAAAGACGTATGTTTATGTTTGACCCTTATAGGAGTGCATAGTGCACCTGAGCTATGTTTGTGGGATAAGTCCCTGAGTTGTGTGGAATGAAAGAGGGTAGTTGAGCTAAGAAGACCGTTAGGTTTTCGTAACGTGATTAGTGAAGTTGTTCCGGATCGGGGAGCAAGTGTTTTACGCGAGAGTGGGTCGGGTTGAGGCCATGCCGCGGGTCAACCCGCGACTGTCAGATGTAGGTCGGGCCATGTAGTCCCGCCACGTGGTAGGTCACGAGGGTGTTAGGCCCAAGTTTAGTTAACCAACACGAGTTCGTGGACGCGTTCGACCGCTGGTCGGGCCGATGGGGCAGCCCATCGTGTTCCTGGTCGACCGCTCACTCGGCGTTGTTGATTTATCGTAAAGGTTGTAAGGTCGCACGGTGCCTACCTTCACCTTATGACGCATGAAGCCTGTGTCAGGCTATGTTCGCTTCCTAAAAGTTTTACCAGCAGATTGAGAACTCAGTGAGCCTCGTTGATCGCACGCATCCGGCACCATTTGTTGGGTCGCCGAGTGACACTAGAACCTCGCGCAAAGTGACAAAAGTGGTATCCAGTGTTTGGATTTCGCGGTAGTTGGGATTGTTGTCTCCTCGCGAGGAGCGCTTAAGCTACCATTTCGTTGTTCTGACGTCGCCTTACGCCTTCAGAGGGCGAAGAGTAAGTTGCCACCGATTGGTTCGATGTTGGCGCGTTCGATAGTTGGTTCAGCTTGTTCCAGCAGACGGTGGATAAAGTGCTTGTCTAGAAGAGGTTCGCAGCTCAGAAATCGTGGCGATAATCGGCGACGACGCTGTGGTTCAGCCGATCGGGCCTTCTTGAAAGTACCACTCCTGTTAGTGTGACGAAGTTTTGGAAACAAGGAACTTAGCCCGAGTTACTTTGGGCCTTTTGGAGTTCATGTGAAGAATAGGCCAGTTGCCTATATGTTAGCAATTGCCGTCCGACTTAGGAGACAAGACGTCCGGCCTTTTCAATTGTTATGTTCGGAAAGTATCGAGATCCATCCAGAGTGTTCCCGCTAATGATGACCACGTTAGAGATAGTAACCCCGAAGTTTTGAAATCAAGCAGAATGTAAATGTGGTAAGAGTTCGAGGTACAAGAAGAAGTGCGACACGGAAGAAGCGAGCATATACGGCGAGCTTAGATGCGAAGGAAGTATATTTTAGACCTGAGAGTGGTGTTTGTGGTGATGTTAGAGGTGTTTCCTCGTGAACTTGGATGTAAGCATTCTCGCGCTAGTTGTTTCGTGGCTACGTGTGGCGTGATTGTTTCGTAAGTATAGTAGTGAAGACTATATCGCGCACGCTTGTTTTGAGATTTAGAAGGAACATTCGACGAATGTTTCTAAGGAGGAGAATGTTATACCGTATTTCAGTATGTACGTGGGACGCACGAGAAAAGTTTGGGCTTTAAAGTGGCTTGGCCGAATTATTTTTGTGCACAACACCCGGTTAGAGTCGTTTCGATTTAAACGTTTCCATTACTTTCGTAGGGAAAATTCCGGCTATGTCATTTTTAATTTTTGCGGATTTTTCCGAGAGACGAAACATTTTGGACCAACAAGAGGGCGACACTTGTCAACCTCTCATTGGAAGGACTTGGGCGGTCAAGGGTGGACGAAATGGGTGGGTTTTTGTCAAGTAGTAGGTAGGATATTTTGGTGGTAGATGGATAAGGTGCACTTGGCATGATCTTGGCCCTACACTTTCTATGCACTTGGCATGATCTCGCCATTGGTTGGCCTTTGCTAGACCTATAAATACCCCCCCTTTGGAAGACTTCTTCATCCATTCCTAAAACTTCCTAAGTGTTAAAATCCTCCCTCCCTTTGAGTGGTGTTCTCGCCCTCCCTTGCGAGGCCCTCTCGCCGAGAGCCCTCCCAACTTGGCCGTGAGTACCCCCCCTAGTGGGGTAGGCCGAGAGGTATACCCCCCCTTGTGTTGTTGTCTCGTATATATACCCTCGTGAAATACTCAAAAGTATTGTTATAATGCCCAAATTACCTTAGCCGTATACCTTGTAGTATTCTAAGGTTATACCTATACAAAAGCCCGCTTATACTATTATACTTCCCACCACAAAACCAAACCCTAAGGAAAATCTCCATAGTTAGTTCGAGTATTATGTAGAAGTTGGTTAGAACTTCTAAGGGTGGTTTGGAGCGGGTTGAGCGCACTGAGTCGAGCTAAACGTTGCCCAGAATCGACATTATACTTGGATAATTATGGGCTTATCGAGGTAAATATCTTGTCCCTATCAGAATTGGAAATTACATGTTGTAGGAATATATAGTTGAAGTATACTATATATAGAACTAAACATAGTTTTGTGGCAATGTCCTCGACTTAAGCCCGAATTTAAAGAAGAGAATCGAATCGTAATTACGTAGGATCAGACATGAGACTTGTGTAGTTGACGCAGCGGGCGGCCCAATTTTCCGTAGACCTGCATATAGATTTGTTCTACCGAGTAGTCTAGACTTTGATAGACTTGTATAACCTCAGATAGGTTGAATGTTCTGCGAGTAGCATGTGCTACTTGAGAAGTGGACGAGGCTAGCCGGGTTATAGCCGTGGAGCAATTTGCTAATAGTCGATGATCATCGCGAGGTATGTGAACCTCTTCCTATCTCTTCTAGCATGATATGTGTATAACTATGTAGTACGGTAGACATACGTGTGTTAATTGAACGTAGTTGTACGGCAATGTCTTTTGACTTAAGCCCGAATAATAAAAATCTTGAAGTATTTCAAGATAATTAAGAACTGTTTTTAAAAGAAGAGTAACACTTGGTTTTAAAAGCTTAAGAGTTATACTAGCTTTATGGGAATTAGGTATAACGGCTTAAGAGAGATAAAACGAACGCTTTATTTACTTTAGAAGTTAAGAGACTTGATCTTGTAAGATAAGAGACTTAACTTAAATGAATTGATATGAATTTCGTGTGAAACCTCATTCGTGAGTAATGAGTACTTGGTTTTAAAAGGAATAATGTTTTACTGATTTCTAAACCGTAAATGTATCGACAAACCACCGCGTAAGTAATAAAGGAAAATGTATCGAATAATTAAGTATTATTGAAACTAAGAGAAACTTCTATCTGCATAGAAGCTAAGATGAGACAAAATGATATTTCCTAGATCATGGCTGCTTAATAAGATGGATTATGAACAAAAATAACCTACTCACATATAAGGCTTATATTTCTCAGGTTGTTTAAAAGAGAATTATATTCTTAAATGAATAAGGCTATGAACTACGAAACCTTTCTAAAATAAGAAACGTGAACATTTGAAATTAGGCAAACTTGAGCGTTTGGAAAATAATGTTGTTACTTGATTTTACAAAGGTAAGTGTTTTGGTTTACTAAAAAGAACAATACTCTATTTTTATACTACGGGTATCAGGTGACTTATGTGAAAGAAACAGATCTTTTAAAGATTTAATGTATGAAGTACTTTGGGGATAGATACGAACTTGTTAGTAGAAAGTACCTTGTGTGTATAACTTGATTGTATTGGTTTGTGATAGCCTTGTAATACTTTCTTGTTGATTTGATAAGTAAACATGCTAGGATGCTACGTGTGTTAGTATCTTGTGATGTTTTGTGTAAATGGATTTTCACTCGTTTGCGCTTAAAGTTGTTTAACGATCACCGTTATGTTGGTATTATACCACTCACCTTGACTTATTCCGAGGTTGTCGCCTCCGACGCGGGTAGACTCAAAGTGTCTGTGTGACCTATGATTCGAGGATACCTCACGCGGGTCCTGTGGGCCTGCGGAGCTACGAGAGTTCCGTGTTAGTTTGCGCCTTTATGGGCACGCGGTCTATGTGGCTACGCGGATCGCGAAGTCGTGCGGATGCCGGGGAGTAGCTACCCTCGATGCGGGAATACCTCACGGGCCATCGGGTGGCCTACGCGAGTCGGGAAGTTCCAGGCTAGACGCGACATTAGATATCGCGCGAGTGGCCGCTTTGATCATGTGACGGCCTAGACAGATTTCATGATACGCTTTATGACCTTGTTGGTACGGTGGGTTTTAGTAGTCGGCCATGCCTTCATACTTACCCCCGCAATTTTATTATGACACAGTGGGACCCGTGTTCATGTATCTCTCGTGCTTTTATATATCATAGATCGCCAGTGAGGAAGGTATTCCACTGGCATGATTGATGTTTTGGGCGTGAGACCCATATTTATGTATTTGAGTGATGACTTCGGCGCGAGTCCCCGCCCGATATGATCGCTATTTATCGTGAATCGTAGTTTGGTTATCATACATGTCTCCCGCTTTATATAGACTACTATGATTTCATTTATAGTATTTTCGTTTCACATACTCTGCACTGCCAGATCGACTCCTTCGGGGCCGCTCACGCCGCAGTAAAGGTACACCGCCGTTGATCCTCGCCTAGGGTCACAGTCAGGTTGGGAAAGCTCCGCTTTCTCCGAGGCTTGTCTCGTATAGTCCTCGTTGTCAGAGGTGCTACATTCAGGATACGACGGCCCCGCCCCGCCGTTGTTGTCATATCATTCGTAGAGGTCTCAGAGTAATCGCTGCAGGCAGAGTTGTAGAAAGGGATGTAACTGTTCAAATTGATATTTATATATACTGAAGGTAACCGTTTTTTGTTAGCCTGTCTTCTTATTTCACTGTCTTATTACATTGGTTTCATGTATTGTTTTATATTCCGCTGATTACTCTGATGTTGTATCACTAGGGTGCCCGGGGTAAGGCACTAGTCACGGGCCCGGGTTCGGGTCGTGACAAAAGTGGTATCAGAGCCAGGTTATCCTCGGAAAGTGTCTACAGACCGTATCCAGTAGAGTCTTGATTATCGGTGTGTTGTGCACCACACCAATAATCTTATTGATGGTGCTTGTTTTACCTGCGGCCGTCAGGGCCATGTGTCGAAAAGATGTCCTAGTAGGAGGGATGCAAGTAGGAGGACTTAGCTTACTGCATCGCCATGATTCAGTGGCTCGGAGAGGAAGGGTTGTTAGCCAGAGGAGGCCACCCCCACCTCGGTGTGGTAGATGTCATTGTGGGGAGTGTTGTACTTCTTCGACAGCTTGTTTTTCTATGCGCCCAGCCGGGCAGGATTGATTGAAACGACAGAGGGGAGTGAAACAGTAGATTCAGGTATATCCTTAACCCTCTAGAAATTGTATGTGTGATAAGATAAGTGTATCTTAAGTGCTATGTTCAGATAGCATTCTGTTAATTGTGATTAGAAATCATGGTTAGTTAAAAGGGTAAGATTGGGGGTAGGGAAAGCGTGAGCCTTAGAGTTTTATACGTAGAGACCTTAGAGGTAAGGCCATCTCGAAAAAAAAAATGTATTTTTATGTTTGACCCTTATCGGAGTACATAGTACACGTGAGATATGTTTGTGTGATAAGTGTTATACCCCGTATTTCCAGAGTATGTACGTGAAGGCGTACGTATAAAAGTTTAAAGCCTTGAGTAGGCAAAGTGGCTTGGCCGAAAATTATTTTGTTCACAACACCCGTTTAGAGTCGATTTTCGACGAAACGTTTTCACAGCTTTCGTAGGGAAAATTCCGGCTATGTCATTTCTAATTTTTGCGGATTTTTCCGAGAGACGAAACATTTTGGACCAACAAGAGGGCGCCACATGGCACCCTCTCATTGGTGGCGGGAAAGTGGACGACTTGGGTGGGTTTTGTCAAGTAGTTGGTACGATATTTTTATGGTAGATGGATAAGGTGCACTTGGCATGATCTTGACCCTACACTTGCTATGCACTTGGCATAATCTTGGCCCTTGGTTGGCCTTGGCTTGACCTATAAATACCCCCTAAGTTTGAAGACTTCTTCATCCTAAAAATCTCTAAGTCTTGAAAGCTTTCCTCCTCCTTCCTTATGGTTCTCGCCCTCCCCTTTGTGAGGCCTTGTAGCCGAGAGCCCCTCTCCCCCCTCTTGGCCGAGAGTACCCCCCCTAGTGGGGTAGGCCGAGGGGTGTACACCCCCCCCCCCTAGCCTAGTTGCTTTCATATAATACCCCCCCCTTTGTGGTGTAGAAATACTCTCCAAGTATTGTTATAATGCCCAAATTACCTTAGCCGTATACCTTGTAGTATTCTAAGGTTATACTTATACGAAAAGCCCAGAAATACTATTATACTTCCTTCACCACAAAACCGAAACCCTAAGGAAAATCTCCATAGTTAGTCGGAGTATTAAGTAAGTTGGTTAGAACTTCTAAGGGTGGTTTGGAGCGGTCGAGCGCACTTGAGTCGAGCTAAACGTTGACCAGATCGACATTTAAACTCTGATAATTATGGGCTTATCGAGGTAATTATCTTGACCTTCTATTGTAATTGAAATTACATATTGTAGGAATATATAGTTGAAGTATACTATATATAGAATCGAACGTAGTTATCGGCAATGTCTTTCGACTTAAGCCCGATTAATACTTACTGAATGTTCGCGACTTAAGCCCTAATTTTAAGAAGTGAATCGAATCAGAATTACATAGGATCAGATACAAGAGGCTTGTAGTATTATCGTGAGTAGAATTGTACACGCCCCGGTTAGACGCAAACCCCTCGGTTGGCTTCGCAGCCACTGATAGAGGAGAGATTTACGCCGCATGGGGAGGTGTCGCCGAATTTTTCAGAATATGGAACGATGAGATCTAGGTGTTAATAAGCGCTTTACGGCCTTATAGGTTGAAGTACTACGTGGCGCGATCTACGTGGCTTAAGGAGTAGCCGACGCTTGAAGTACTTGGAGCGCTTTGCTATTAGTCCAGACTGCCGCGAGGTATGTGAACCTCTTCCTATCTTTCTAGCATGATACGTATAACTATGTAGTACGGTAGACGCATACGTGTTAAAAGTATTTGATTGATTTAAAACATAAAGGTTATAACGGCTTTATGGGAAGTTGGTTATAATGCCTTTATGAGATAAGAAAAAGCTTTGTGATTGTTAAAAGGTAATCGATTTGACTTATAACTGACTTGATGTGTGATAATAAAGAACTTGAAGTCTTTCATTAAGAAACCCTTTTCGAAAGAAGAGTAATACTTGGTTTAGAGAACTTAAGAGTTATACTAGCTTTATGGAAAGTTAGGTATAACGCCTAAACGAGATAAAAGAATGGCTATTTGATCTTAGAAGTTAAGAGACTTGATCTTATAAGATAAGAGACTTAACTTAATTGAATTGATTTGAATGTTGTAAGATGTGTGAAACCTCATTCGCGAGTAATGAGTACTTGGTTTTGAAAGGAATAATGTTTTACCGATTTCGAAATCGAATGTGTATCGACAAACCACCGCAGCTAATAAAGGAAAATGTATTCAATAATTAAGTATTATCAAACCAAGAGAAACCTCCATCCGCATGTAAGCTAAGACGACAAAATGATATTACATTTTCTAGATCACGGCCGCTAATAAGGTTGATTATGAACAAGAATAACCTACTCGCCATGGCATATGTTACTAAATTGTTTTAAAAGAGATTAAGATATTCAACTATGAAACTTTCCTAAAAAGAGACTTGTGTAAATGAAATTAGGCAAATTGGAACTTTAGGGAAAAGAAAGGCATAGTGTTGCCTTAATTTGGTTTTAAAAAGGAAAGTATGGAGTTGTTTTGGTTTACTTAAAAGTTGTAAGTCACTCTATTTTATACTACTGTATCGGGTGACTTTTATAAAAAGAACGAATCTCTTAAAAGGAATTTAACGACGTAGTACTTTAGGTTAAAACCCTGACCTTGGCATAAAATGAAAGTACTTCGAGTTGTCGTAAACCCGCCATGCTTGTTGTTGTGAAACCCGCCATGCTTGTCGCTGTGAAACTTGCCTACGCTTGTCGTGATAGCCATCATGTGCAAGAATTGTGTTTCTATACTACCGCGCCTCTCACGGAGGTTGGTTGACTTGTTGAGAACTTACTCGACGCGTACAGCGACGAGAAATTCCACCGCACGCCTCGCTGATTGTGTTACTTTGCTAATCGCCGACATACCGACACGACGCGTAGCGCACGCATGCTTCCATTTTGATGCCGCTTTATTGTTTCTTTGGGCATATCGACACGACGCGAGCGCACGCATGTTTCCATTTGGAATGCCGCTTATTGTTTCCTGGGCATACCGACACGATGCGAGCGCACGTATGTATCCATTTGGAATGCCGCTTATTGTTTCTCGGGCATATCGACACGATGCGTAGCGCATTCGCATGTTTCCATTTGGATTGTTGTCTTATTGTTTCTTCGACATACCGACACGATGCGTAGCGCACGTATGCTCCCATTTGGATTGTTGTCGTGTTGATATCATATCATGATCGCCATGGCGAGGAAGGAATTCCACCGCACGAGTGATGATTTGGAGGCGAGTCCCCGACTTAATATGACCGCTTATATGTCAGATACTATAGTTTGGTTATCATACATGTCTCCCGCTTTATATAGATCGCTATGATTTCATTTACGTGATTTTACGCTTCACATACTGTACCGTTGATCGACCTCCTTCGGGCCGCTCACGCCGCAGTAGAGGTACATCGCTCGCGGTCCTCGCCTAGATCACATTTCAGCGGTTGAAAGTCTGCTCTTCTGAGGCTTATCTTTCGCAGGTTTCCAGTTGTAGTCTCTTGTACATTCGTGGTACGGCGGCCCCGCCCCATCATTGTTGTTGTAAAAATCTTAGAGGTCTATAGCATCAAGGGAAGGGTTTTGTAAAAAGGATAACTGCTCGGTTTTTATGTATATATATACCAAGGCAACCGCTTTGGCCGGCTGCTTATCTATCATGTCTCTCATTTCATGTTTAAGGGATTGTTTGTATTTTTATTTCCGCTGATTTTCTCTCGATGTCAGATCACTAGGTGCCCGGTAGGCACTACCACGCCCGGTTCGGTCGTGACAAAAGTGGTATCGAGCGCTTAGTCCTCTGAAAGTGTCTACGCATCGCGTTCAGTAGAGTCTTGATTATCGATGCGCGCACCACATCTATAATCGTGAGGTCAGCAGGACATTTAGGATTGGTTTCTATTCTTCTCACTCGAGATCGTGCCTTAGAGCCGTGTTGTAAGTCGACCTCCGACGAAATTATTTCCTTATCGCTATGCCTCCGCATGTGGCAAACCCGCCCAGAGGCGCGCAAATGGCGAGCCGCGAGCAGAGTACGAGGGTTACGCGGGCACAGCCCAATCATCATCCGTGGTAATTCATTCGTGAGTTACGCCACGCCACTAGCCCCCAGAGTTTAGCACGGCGCGCAGCCTCATCGCGCCATGATATTTGAACCTTCAGTTTCACGACCGAGAACAGTGAATATAGATTGCCAAGAGGCGACCCTGCTACTAGCTATGGATTTGGCTACCAGAGAGTATACCGATGTACCGCGAGTCTTGATGACTACCTAAGAGAGGGTTGTGCAAGAGTAATTCTTCACTGGCTTCGAGCATGGCTCGTACGGCTTACGCGCAGCAGTCCGAGAAGTCGATAGATCGACGCGTTAACGGGCGACAAAGCTAAGAGGCCAGAGCAAAGAAGGTCCTTTGGTAACTTTCGAGGCGAGTCGCCTCACCAGCAGATTTGATATGCACCTCCGCCAGTGCAGAGTGGTCTTCCACGGATATCGTGACGCTCGTACGCAGAGTCGGGTCGTAACCCGTGGTTTCCGTCATTACAGATGCACGCCATCCCGGAATGTCGCCTTTAGTCGGGTACTTATCAGACCTACTACCGCCGTGGTCCGATGTCGAGAGAATGTCCTAGCAGGAGGACTTAGCCTTCGTGATCGTGGGTAGTTCGCCACCTTCCTTAGCTGCGTGTTCTACGGGCAGTTTGATTAGAACGACTACGGGAGTGAAGCAAGAGATACGAGATATCCTTAACCCTCTGTAGATCAAGATGCGATAAGGTGAGTATACCTTAAGTGCTATGTTCGATAGCAAAGGTGTTAGTTGTGATTAGAAATCACGCGGTTAACCGATTAAGATTTTGGGGGATGCAGGCGCGAGCCTTAGAGTTTTATACGCAGAGACCTTAGAGGTAAGGCCACCGAGTAGCGGTGTAGTGTTATGTTTAATCCTTATCGGAGTGCTTAGTGCACGTGAGATATATCAGGTGATAAGTCCCCGAGTAGCGTGGATCGAAAGAGGTAGTCGAGCTAAGAAGACCGCCAGGTTTTCGTAACGGATTAGAAAAGTTGTTCGGATCGGAGCAAGTGGTTTACGCGAGAATGGTCGGTGAGGCTACGCCGGGTCAACCCGCGACCGCTTTGTCAGCGGGTCAATATGTGGTCCACGGTGGCGGGGTCACGAGGTGTTAGGCCCAAGTTTAGTTAACCAGCCGCACGAGTTCGTGGACGCGTCGACCGCTGGTCGGGCCGACGGGGCAGCCCATCGTGTTCTTCTGGCCGGACCGCTCACTCCAAAGGTTGTTGTACCGTAAAGATTGTAAGGTCGCTGGGTGCCTACCTTCACCTTATGGCGCATGTCGAGCCCGTGTTTCAGATGTTTTGCTTCCGGAAGTTTTACCAGCATGGTTAAGAACTCAAAGTAGTCTCGACCGCATTCGCCTCTGCCGCGTGGATTTCGCGGTAGTCGGGATTGTTGTCTCTCGTGGAGGGAACGCTTAAGCTACCATTTCAAGTTCTGATGTCGCCTTTTTAAGCCTCAGGGGCGGAAGTGTAAGTTGCCGGCCGATTGGTTCGACGTTGGCGCGTTCGATAGTTGGTTCAGCTTGTTCCACAGACCGTGGTTAGTGCGACGAGTTTTGTATAACAGAGGAACTTAGCCCGAAGTTACTTTGGGCCCTTTTTGAGTTCATGTGAAGAATAGGCCAGTTGCCTATATGTTAGCTTTGTCGTCCGACTTAGGAGGCAAGACGCCCCATTTTCAGATTGTTATGATCGGAAAGTATCGGAGATCCATCCGCAGTGTTCCCACTTAACGATGACCACGCTAGAGATAGTAGCCCGAAGTTTTCGATACCAAGCAAGATCGAAATGTGGTAAGAGTTCGAGTGTACGACACCTCGTGGATCGCAGCCCTGCACCATTTGTCGGGTCGCCGAGCAAGCGCTCGCGACAAAGTGACAAAAGTGGTATCGTGACGCGCGATGTTAGAGGCGCTCTCGGGCTTAGATGCGAGTATTTGCGCAGTGTTTTCGCGGGCTGCGCGTGGCAGATTGTTCGCAGGTATAGCGTGAAGACTATACCGCGACGCTTGATTTGAGGTTAAAGCGAACATTCGACGAATGTTTCTACGAGGGGAGAATGTTATACCCTCGTATTTCCAGAGTATGTACGCGAAGGCGCACGATAAAAGTTTAAAGCCTCGAGTAGGCAAAGTGGTTTCGCCGAAAATTATTTTGTTCACAACACCCGCTTAGAGTCGCTTTTCGACTAAACGCTTTCACGCTTCGTAGGAAAATTCCGCCATGTCATTTCTAATTTTTGGATTTTTCCGAGAGACGAACATTTTGGACTAACAAGAGGGCGCCACTTGGCACCCTCTCATTGTCAAGGGCGGAAAGCGGACGACTGGGTGGTTTTGTCAAGTAGTTGGTAGGATATTTTATGGTAGATGGATAAGGTGCACTTGGCATGATCTTGACCCTACACTTGCTATGCACTTGGCATAATCTTGGCCATTGGTTGGCCTTGGCTTGACCTATAAATACCCCTAAGTTTCAAGACTTCTTCATCCTAAAAATCTCTAAGTCTTGAAAGCTTTCCTCCCCTCCCTTCCTTATGGTTCTCGCCCTCCCCTTTGCGAGGCCTCAGAGCCGAGAGCCCCTCTCCCCTCTCGCCGAGAGTACCCCTAGCTGGTAGGCCAGGTGTACACCCCCTAGCCTAGTTGCTTCAGATAATACCCCTTTGTGGTGTAGAAATACTCTCCAAGTATTGTTATAATGCCCAAATTACCTTAGCCAGATACCTTGTAGTATTCTAAGGTTATACTTATACTAAAAGCCCGTAAATACTATTATACTTCCCTTCAATACAAAACCGAAACCCTAAGGAAAATCTCCATAGTTAGTCGGAGTATTAAGTGGTTGGTTAGAACTTCTAAGGGTGGTTTGGAGCGGTCGAGCGCACTGAGTCGAGCTAAACGCTGACCAGATCGACATTTAAACTCTGATAATTACGGGCTTATCGAGGTAATTATCTTGACCTTCTATTGTAATTGGAAATTACATATTGTGAGAATATATAGTTGAAGTATACTATATATATAACTGAACGTAGTTATAGGCAATGACTTTTTACTAAAGCCCGATTAATACTTACGCAATGTCTTCGCGACTTAAGCCCAATTTTAAGAAGGAATCGAACTGTAATTACATAGACCAGACATGAGGCTTGTGTAGTACATCGTGAGTAGAATTGTACACGCCCGTTAGACGGCAAACCCCTCGTTGGCTTCGTAGCCTACCGACAGAGAGAGATTTACGCTGCCATGTGGGGGGAGGTGCCGAATTTTCTCAGAGAATATGGAACGATGAGATCTAGGTGTTAATGCGCTGTGGCCTTATAGGTTGAAGTACTACGTGTGGCGCGATCTACGTGGCTTAAGGAGTAGCCGACTTTGAAGTACTGAGCGCTTTGCTATTAGTCCAGACTGCCGCGAGGTATGTGAACCTCTTCCTATCTTTCTAGCATGATATGTATAACTATGTAGTACGGTAGACGCATACGTGTTAAAAGTATTTGATTGATTTAAAACATAAAGGGTTATAACGCTTTATGGGAAGTTGGTTATAACAAATTTTACGTAGATAAGAAAAAGCTTTGGATTGTTAAAAGGTAACCGATTTGACTTATAACCGACTTGACGTGTGATAATAAAGAACTTGAAGTCTTTCATTAAGAAACCCTTTTCAAAGAAGAGTAATACTTGGTTTAGAGAACTTAAGAGTTATACTAGCTTTATGGAAAGTTAGGTATAACGCCTAAACGAGATAAAAAGAACGGCTATTTGATCTTAGAAGTTAAGAGACTTGATCTTATAAGATAAGAGACTTAACTTAATTGAATTGATTTCAATGTTGTAAGACGTGTGAAACCTCATTCGCGAGTAATGAGTACTTGGTTTTGAAAGGAATAATGTTTTATCGATTTCTAAATCGTAACGTATCGACAAACCACCGCAGCTGCTAATAAAGGAAAATGTATTGAATAATTAAGTATTATCAAACCAAGAGAAACCTCCATCCGCATGAAGCTAAGATTAGACAAAATGATATTACATTTTCTAGATCATGGTCGCTAATAAGGTTGATTATGAACAAGAATAACCTACTCACTATGGCATATGTTACTAAATTGTTTTAAAAGAGATTAAGACATCAACTATGAAACTTTCCTAAAAAGAGACTTGTGTAAATGAAATTAGGCAAATTGGAACTTTAGGGAAAAGAAAGGCATAGTTGCCTTAATTTGGTTTTAAAAAGGAAAGTACGGGAGTTGTTTTGGTTTACTTAAAAGTTGTAAGTCACTCTATTTTATACTACGTATCGTGACTTTTATAAAAGAATGAATCTCTTAAAAGGAATTTAACGTGACGTAGTACTTTAGGTTAAAACCCGACTGGCATAAAACGAAAGTACTTCGAGTTGTCGCGAAACCCGCCATGCTTGTTGTTGTGAAACCCGCCATGCTTGTCGCTGCGGAAACTTGCCTACGCTTGTCGTGATAGCCATCATTGCGTGCAAGAATTGTGTTTCTATACTACCGCGCTCTCGATGGAGGGTTGGTTGACTTGTCGAGAACTTACTGACGCGCTACAGCGACGAGAAATTCCACCGCACGCCTCGCTGATTGTGTTACTTTTGCTAATCGCTGACATACCGACACGACGCGTAGCACGCATACGCTTCCATTTTGATGCCGCTTATTGTTTCCTTTAGGCATACCGACACGCGTAGCGCACGTATGTTTCCATTTGGAATGCCGCTTATTGTTTCCTCGGCATACCGACACGACGCGTAGCGCACGCATGTATCCATTTGGAATGCCGCTTATTGTTTCCTTGGGCATATCGACACGACGCGAGCGCACGGCATGTTTCCATTTGGATTGCTCTCTTATTGTTTCCTTCGACATACCGACACGATGCGTAGCGCACGTATGCTCCCATTTGGATTGTTGTCGTGTTGATATCATATCATGATCGCCACGCGGAAGGAATTCCACGGGCACGAGTGATGATTTGGAGGGCGTGAGTCCCTGACCTAATATGACTGCTTATATGTTGTATACTGTAGTTTGGTTATCATACATGTCTCCTGCTTTATATAGACTGCTATGATTTCATTTACGATTTTACGCTTCACATACTGTACCGCTGATCGACCTCCTTCGGGGCCGCTCACGCCGCAGTGCAGAGGTACATCGCTCGCGGTCCTCGCCTAGGATCACATTTCAAATGTTGAAAGCTCCGCTCTTCGAGGCTTATCTTGCAGGTTTCCGAGTTGTAGTCTCTGTACATTCGTGGTACGGCGGGCCCCGTCCCGCCATTGTTGTTGTAAAAATCTTAGAGGTCCAGAGTAATCGCTGCGGAAGGGTTTTGTAAAAAGGATAACTGCTCGGTTTTTATGTATATATATCAAGGCAATCGCTTTGGTTGGCTTGTTTATCTATCATGTCTCTCATTCCATGTTTAAGGTTTTTTTTTTATTTTTATTTCCGCTGATTTTCTCTGATGTTGTATCACTAGGGTGCCCGGGGTAAGGCACCAGTCACGGGCCCGGGTTCGGGTCGTGACAATAAGTCCCTGAGTGGTATGAAATGAAAGAGGATAGTTGAGCTAAGAAGACCACTAGGTTTTCGTGACTCGATGAGGAGATTGTTCCGGATCGGGGAACAAGAGTTTTGCGCGATAATGGGCGGGTCATGGACCGACACGGTCAAACCGCGCCCGCATCGTGGTGGATCAGTTCGGTGGTCCCGCCAGCGCGGGTCACTGGTGTTAGGCCCAAGTTTAGTTAACCATCGACGAGTTCGCGGACGTTGCTCGACCAAGCAGTCGCCCACGAGGTCACCCCATCTTGTCTTTTAGTCAAGACCGCTTACTCCTGCAGGTTACGCGAGATGTTATATCGTGAAGGTTGTAAGGTCGCACGAGGTGCCTACTTTCACCTTATGGCAGCAAATGAGCCTGTGTTACGCTTATTTCTTTTTCTCGAAGTTTTACCAGCAGGTTAGGAACTCAAAGTAGTCTCAAGACGCATTCACCCTGCCTGTTTTTGATTTCAGAGGTAGTCAGAAGGATTATTCACCTTTTGGTCGAGTGTGTATTAAAATAAGCTACCATATCGCATTCTGATATCGCCTACGACGCCTTGTAGGGCGAGTGTAAGTCTGCCGATTGGTTCGATGTTGGCAAGGTTCAGATAGTTGGTTCATACTTGTTTCGCAGGACGTGGTTAGCGGCTTATCCGTAAGAGGTTATTGGCACCAGAGTCACCGTAGTCGCGGATAATCGCGACGACGCTTGAGTTCAGCCGACGCTGGTCTTCAAGGTACCACCCTAGTGCGGTGTGACGAGTTTTGGAAAACAGAGGAAACTTAGCCCGAGTTACTTTGGGCCTTTTAGATCATGTGAAGAATAGGCCAGTTGCCTATATGTTAGCATTTGCCGTCCGACTTAGAGGCAAGATGTCCTGCCTTTCATGTTGTTATGTTCTAAAAGTATCTGAGATCTATCCAGAGTATTCCCGCTAACGATGATCAAGTCGAGGTAGTAACCTGCAGATTTTGGAAACAAGCAGAATGTAAATGTGGTAAGTTATGAGAAAGAGTTCAAATGCACGAAGCGGTACGACGAGTAAGGAAGAAGCGAGCACGTGTTACGAGCATAGATGTGATCATTTTTTTGTAAAGTGGCGCGGCGGAGTATATTTTAGACCTCGAGTGGGAGCTTTTGTAGTAATGGAGGTGATTCCTCGGACTTGGGTTAAAGTATTACGCGGTGTAAATTTGTGGCCAGCGTGGCATCGCAACTTGTTTAAGTTTAGAGGAACTTTATCGTTATCTCAGATCGGTAGGAACATTCGACGAATGTTTCTGGCGAGGGAGAATGTTATACCCTCAGATTTCCAGTATGTACGCGAGGACGACGACGTAAAGTTTAAGCCTTAAGATTAGGCAAGGGATGAAAATTTTGTTCACAACTACCGAAAGAATCGCTTTTTCGACTAAACGCTTTACAAAACTTCATAAGGGAAAATTACGCTATGTCATTTATATTTTTTATGGATTTTTCCGAGAGATGAAATATTTTGGATCAACGGAGGGTGACATGTGTCACCCTCAAAGTGGACGGCATTGTGGGCTCAAGTTGGACGATTTCTAGTCAAAGAGTTGGTAGGATATTTTGTGATATTTTCGTGGTAGACGGATAAGGTACACTTGCCCAAATCCTCACCCTACACTTGCCCACCACTGGCTTCATCTTGCCATTGATTTCCTATAAATACCCCCTTTGTCAAGACTTCTTCATCCACAACACAACTTTCTAAGTCTTGAAAATCCTTCCTCCTCAGAGTGAAGCTCTCGCCCAAAGAGCACCCCTCCTCGAGTAGGCCTCTGGCCGAGAGTACCCCTACCTCGAGTTGTTCTCAGAATACACCCCCTTGGTAGAAAATATTCTCCAAGTATTGTTACTATTCCAAAATACTCGCCCAAATACCTTGTAATATTCCAAGGTTACCCCTATACTAAAAGCCCGTAAATACTACTATACTTCCTTCACCAAAAATGAAACCCTAAGGAAAATCTTCACATTGGTCAAGTATTAAGAAGAAGTCGCGAGAACTTCTAAGGGTTGTTTGGAGCGGTCGAGCACCTGAGTAGAGCTAAACGCTGCTCGTGATCGACATTAAATCTTGATAATTTTGGGCTTATCGAGGTAAATACTATTCTTATATTGTAATTGGAAATTACATACGCGTAGTATAGAAATGAATATAAGATTCATAAGAGAATTGAATCAGTAATAGAAGGATATTACGTATAAGACTCGAATCAAATCACATCGTAAGAATATTAAAGTAAGATTGAATCAGATTTACATAGGATCGTATTTACGAGACTTGTGAAGTTTGACGGCAGGAAGTCACGCTAATTTTCCGTAGAATCTTGTATCTAGATTTATTCTACCGAGTAGTCTAGACATTAATAGACTTGTATAACCGCTATAGGTCAAGTACCGCGAGTAGCGTATTCTACTCGGGTGGAAAAGGATAGCAGGATTACAGATTTTGGAGCTATTTGCTAATAGTCGATAAATCGTCGCGAGGTACGTGATTCTTCCTATCCTCTCGAGCATGATATTTTAAAAGAATATATATAGTACTACCAGACGACGCGTGTTAACCGAACGTGGTTTTACACCGATGTCTTTTGACTCGAGTCTAAATAATAAGAATCTTCAAGATTTCAAAAGAATTAAGAACCGCTGAAAGAAGAGTAATACTTGGTTTTAAAGCTAAGAGTTATACTAGCCTTACGAGAAGTTAGGTATAACGACTTAAGAGAGATAAAAGGAACTATTATTTAATTGTTTATAAACGCCTTGTATTGATTTCTAAATGAGAATAAGTATCGAACAAACCATCAGCAGCTTAATAAAGGGAAATGTATCGACTAATTAAGTATTATTAAAACCAAGAAACCTCCATCCGCATGTAAGCTAAGATGAGACAAAATGATATTACATTTCCTAGATCATGGCTTTAACAAGATTGTTATAAACAAGAATAACCTACTCACACATAAGGCATATATTTCTCAAATTGTTTTAAAAGGAGAATTATATTATTAAGTGATTAAAACTATGAACTACTAAACCTTCAAAATGAGAAGCTTGAGCATTTGAAATTAGGCAAACTTGAACGCTTGGAAAATAATGTTGTTACTTAGGAAGTGTTTTGGTTTACTTAAAAGATAGTCACTCTATTTTTATACTACTGTATCAGGTGACTTTTGTGAAAGAAACTAATCTTTTAAAGAGTTAATGTATGAAGTACTTTGGGGATAAAACCCGAACTTGTTAACATAAAGTAGAAAGTACCTCGTGTGAATAACTTGATTGTGTTGGTTTGTGATAGCCTTGTAATACTTTCTTGTTGATTTGGTAAGCAAACATGTTAGATGCTACACGTGTTAGTATCTCGTGATGTCGTGTAAGCGGGTTATTCTTGTCAGGCTTACGCTGTTAAACGTTAAGCCCGCAGATCATATTATTATATCACATACCCTCGACTTGTTATACCGAGGGCTTGCCACCCGACGCGGGTCTATACGCCTACGCGGTTCAGGTGACTACGCGAGCAGCCGTATGCTCCAGATTGATCATTCCGTGTATTATCCCGACGCGGCGAGTGCCTTACGCGGTCCGCGCGACTACGCGGTCTATGTGACTATGCGGATCGCGGAGTCCGTGAGGTACCGCGCTAGCTACCCTGCATGCGAGGAATACCTCACGCGGCCTACGCGGCCTGGCGCGAGCAATGGTATGCTCCAGATTAGACGCGCACATCGATACCGAGGCGAGTGGCCGCCGATCATGTGGTGCGGTCAGAAAGACCTCGTGATACGCTTTATGGAATTGTTGGTACTGGTGTTAGTAGTCGCTATGCCTTCAGACTTACCCCAGACGGATTTATTATGACACGCGCGACTCGTGTTCATGTATTCCTCGTGCTTTTATACATAGACTGCCGGCAGTGAGGAAGGTATTCCACGGGCATGATTGATGTTGTGTGTTATACCCCGTATTTCCAGAGTATGTACGTAAGGACGTACGTAGAAAATTTGAGCCTAACATATGCATCGATCGATTTTTGTGCACAACTACCGAAAAGGAGTCGCTTTTCGACGTAAACGCTTCATTAACTTCGTAGGAAAATTCGCTATGTCATTTATATTTTTTATGGATTTTTCCGAGAGACGAAACATTTTTGGATTAACGGGAGGGTGACACTTGTCACCCTCATCGATTCGCCAGAGGGCGGTCAAGGGTCAAGTTGGCCTCGCCGATTGGTCCCTTATTTTGGCCTTGTTTGTGGCTTGTTTTGCGCCATGTTTGGCGAGTAGGGGCTAGGGTGTACTTGGCTTGATCAAGGCCTTACACTTGCCTTGCACATGGCTTGATCTTGGCCATTGGTTGGCTTTTGGTTTTGCTATAAATACCCCCCTAAGCTTGAAGACTTCTTTCATCCAAAAACTTCCAAGTCTTGAAACCCTCTCCTCCCCCTTTGTGAGCTCTAAGCCGAGAGCCTTCCCCCTCCCCCTTTTCGTGTGGCCTTTGGCCGAGAGAACCCCCCCCCTATCTTGGAGTGTTTTCGTGAGGTACCCCCCCCCCCCTTTGTGGTATTGAAATACTCTCCAAGTATTGTTATAATGTCCAAAATACCTTAGCCTTTACCTTGTAGTATTCCAAAAGTTACCTCTATATGTAGAGCCCGGAAATACTACCTTTTGTCCTTTAAGTCTCAAACCGAAACCCTAAGGAAATCTTCTTTGTTGGTTGAAGTATTTAAGTAGAAGTTGGTTAGAACTTCTAAGGGTTGTTTGGAGCACGCGAGTAGAGCTAAACCTTGCTCAGATCGACTTTTATCTCTGATAATTTTGGGCTTATCGAGGTAAATAATCTTGTCCCCTTTTGTAATTGGAAATTACATGTTGTTGTATTATATAGTTGAAGTATACTATATATAGAACTAAGCTTAGTACTGCGGCAATGTCTTTTGACTTAAGCCCAATTTAAAGAAAGAATCGAATCAGAATTACATAGATCAGACATGAGACTTGTGTAGCTTGTTGTATAGTAGAATTGTACACGCCCTGTTAGATGATAACCCCCTAGTTGGCTTGTAGCCGCCTCGTTAGAGGAGGAGATTTACGTTGTCATGTGTGGAGGTGCCGAATTTTCTATGAGAAACGGAACCTCAGGTCGCGAGGTTAATAGACGCCAGGCCTATATAGTGGAAGTGCTACGAGTAGCGTATTCTACTCGGCGAGTGGAAAGGGCCAGTGCGTTGTAGTACTTGGAGCATTTTGCTTATTGTCGATACTGCCGCGAGGTACGCGAACCTCTTCCTATCCGTTTCTAGCACGATATGTGGAACTATGTAGTAGAGACGCATACGTGCTAAATGTATTTGATTGTTTAAACATAAAGTGTTATAACGGCTTACGGGAAGTTGGTTATAACACTTTACGTAGGTAAGAAAATACTGTGGTCTTAAAAGGTAAATCGATGTGAATTATAATCGCTTGTTATGTGATAATAAAGATCTTGACGATTTCAAAAGATTTATGAATCGCTTTGAAAGAAGAGTAATACTTGGTTTTTGAAAACTTAAGAGTTATACTAGCTTTATGGAAGTTAGGTATAACCGCTTAAGAATGTTTTATCGATTTCTAAATCGTAACGTATCGACAAACCACCGCAGCTAATAAAGGAAAATGATCGACTAATGAGTTGTATTATTAAAACCAGTAGAAACCTCCATCTGCATAGAAACTAAGATGAGACAAAATGATATTACATTTTCTAGATCATGGCTGCTGTAGCAAGATTGTTATAAACAAGAATAACATATTCACACATAAGACATATGTTACCCAAATGTTTTAAAAGAGATTAAGACTATGAGTTATGAAACCTTTCTAAAATAAGTGACTTGAGCATTTGAATTTAGGCAAACTTGAACGTTTGGAAAATAATGTTGTTACTTGATTTTACAAAAGGGGAAGTATTTTGTTACTTAAAGAGATAGTCACTATTCTTATACTACGTATCAGTGTGACTTATGCTAAAGAAACTGATCTTTTAAAAAGAGTTAACGACGTAGTACTTTGTGGTTAAAACCCGCTTTGATACAAAATGGAAGTACCGAGTTGTGTATAACCGCCTATGCTTGTTGTTGTGTAACTCGCCATGCTTGTCATTGTGATAGCCTTGTCAGGCAAATGTTGATATCGTGACTTCGCGAAAGAGTAGATCTTTTTATAAAAGTCTAAGTACGGTAATTTGCTCGAGCTTGCTTTGTGATAGCCGTTGCGTGGTATATTGTTGTTGATGTTACATGGACATGTCTACACCGAGGTAGAATTCCGGGGTACGGGCCACGCGGTGGTTGATTAGCCGATATATTGTTATTGTGGTTACACGGACATGTCTACACCGAGGTAGAATTCCGGCACGGGCTACGCGCAGGTCGATCACCCAAGATATTGTTGTTGATGTTACACGGACGCGTCTACACCGATGCATTCGGTACGCGCTACGGGCATTGTTATTATTGTCGCATCACGGGCATGCCTACACCGGCGCACTCCGGCACGCGCCACGACGCGAACACGATTGATCGCTGGCGCGAGACCCATAGTTATATTTGAGCGATGACTTGAGGCGCGAGTCCCCGACTTGACATGATCGCTATTATGTTGCGAATCGTAGTTTTGTTATCATACATGTCTCCTGCTTTTATATAGATCGTTATGATTTCATTTACGATTTTTACGCTTTCACCTACTGCACTGCCAGATCGACCTCCTTCGGGCCGCTCATGCCGCAGTAGAGGTACATCTGGCCGTGGGTCCCCGCCTAGGATCACAGCCAACAGATTGGGAAGCTCCGCTTTCTCGAGGCTTATCTTTTGCATGTGTTCCCCGAGTTCTAGGTTCTTGTACATTCGTGGGTACGCGGCCCCGTCCCGCCATAGTCATTGTAAATCTTAGAGGTCTGTAGTAATGCCAAGTGTGGTTGTAAAAGGATTAAACTGCTCGGTTTTATGTATATACCAAGGCAAATCGCTTTGGTTGGCCTGCTTACTTATTATATCTCTTGTTTCATGACTCATGTTTTATTTTTCCACGTTTTCTCTCGATGTTGTATCACTAGCGCTCGGGTAAGGCACTACCACGCCCGACCGGGCGTGACATAGTGGTATCGTGAGCGCTTAGTCTCTGAAAGTGTCTACGCATCGTGTCAGTAGAGTCTTGATTATCGTGTGTCAGGACCACATCTATAATCGTGAGGCTATAGGACATTTAGGATTGGTTTCCGCTCTTCTCATTCCGAGATCGTGCCTTAGAGCCGGTTATAAGTCGACCCTCCGACGCACTCGCTTGTACCGCTTATGCCTCCGCAAGAAGGCAACAAACGCCAGACAAAGGAGTAGCAGGAGCTACTAGTCGACTCGTAGAGTTGTTAGGGCTTGTGCCTGTGGTATACCAGATGATGTACCACGCCGCGGGTTCTTCTCACACAGTTTTGAGACCACAGCACTGCAGCCTGCGCTTCTCGCCAGGAAGACTTTAGGTCACGAAGGAAGCCATTATGTTATTGACCTAGATAGCAAGACTACGCTTCTCAAGCAGAGGTTATTCGCCAGCATGCATAAGTGTACAGAGGCAGAGGCCAACGCGAGATCTGCAGAAGAGGGCTAGACCGCTGGTTATCCCTGAGTTTTGGACGAGCCGCCTCAAAGAAGAAGTGAGATATTCGTCCCGCCTACCCAAGACATACCCCGCAGCCACAGTGGGAGGTTTGATCCCACAAGGTATTTAGAGCGGTCCGAGCTCCGTGGGTCGAGGTTCTCATGAGCAGTGGATTTTCTCACGAGGCCACTTATTCCTCGTTGTTTCCATTGGTAAACGCCATTTGGGGAAATGCCGCTCGCAATGTGTGTTTGTTATTATTGTGGCCGTCCGCCATATATCGAGGGTATGTCCTTTAGAAGCGGGCACCAGCTGAGCGGCTCACCTTACGAGGCCGATGGTCGTTCCCTTCCTCCACAAATGCACGCCCCCGTGAAGCGGTGTTTAGACGTTAGCCACCGTGGTAGAGGTCGTGTGGAGTTTATAGTTCGCGGTCCTTCGAACCGCATAGATGACACAACCATCGGTGATCGTGAGGCGACATCGCACGATTACGTGTATATTCTTTCGAGTCATACGTGCATTATTAGATTCAGATTTTACCCTAGCGTATATGTTTTCCCTTTATTGCTAGAGTTGTAAAGTGATAGTACCCTGCAGGTAGGGATACCTTGAATAGTAAAGTGAGAAGTTTAGTGTTATGTTCGTTAGCCAGGTTAAAATGTGATTTAGAAACCCGTTAGAAAATGATTTAACCTTAGAATACGATACTGAGACCTTAGAGGTGCGTCGCCTTGGGTAAAAGATTTATTTTATGTTTGACCCTTATCGTAGTGCGTAGTATACGGAGTTGTTGTGGGAAATTCATCGGGTCAGGTAAAATGGAAGTGGTAGCTTTCATGACTTGAAACGGGTAAGATTGTTCCGCATCGGCGAGTGTCAGCGCGGGTCGGGTCGTCGAGGGTCGCCGCGGGTCGACCCGCAGCCGGCCAGCGGGCCAGCTCGTGGTCCCGCCAGTGTTAGGGTCACGAGGGTGCTAGGCCCAAGTTTGGGCGACCATCGATGAGTTCGTGGATATGTTCGACCGTAGCCGATCGCCAAGGCCGGAATGGCCTTAAAGTGAAGCTAGTTAGATGACTAAGTTCGAGGTGGTGACCCAAAGCTTTGGGAAAAGAAGCGCTGTTTAAGTGCGGTACGGATACTAGAACGAGTCCGAGTGTTCGAGAAGAGTACTACGAAACGGGAGAAGTGAACGCAGGTGTTTTGTGTCCAGCGTGGCATGGTTGTTTTCGTAAGTATAGCAGAAGACTATACTACGCAAGTGTGTTTTTGAGGTTAAGGAACATTCGGACGAATGTTTCTGGGGGAGAATGTTATACCCGCACTTCCGCAGTATGTACGCAAGGACGACGTAGAAAATTTGAGCCTTAGATAGGCATCGATCGATTTTTGTGCACAACTACCGAAAGGAGTCGCTTTCGACGAAACGCTTCCACAGCTTTCGTAGGGAAATTCGCCATGTCATTTATATTTTTTATGGATTTTTCCGAGAGACGAAACATTTTGGATCAACGAGGGCGACACTTGTCACCCTCATCGACGCCAGAGGGGCCAAGGGTTGTTGGCCTCGCCGATTGGTCCCTTATTTTTGGCCTTGGCTGTGGCTTGTTTTGTGCCATGTTTGGTGGAGTAGGGCTGTGGTGTACTTGGCTGATCAAGGCCTTACACTTGCCTTGCACATGGCTTGATTCGCCATCGTTGGCTTTTGGTTTTGCTATAAATACCCCCTAAGCTCAAGACTTCTTTCATCCAAAACTTCCAAGTCTTGAATCCCTCTCCTCCCCTTGCGTGGCTCTAAGCCGAGAGCCTTCCCTCCCCTTTTCGGTGGCCTTTGGCCGAGAGAACCCCTATCTTGCAGTTGTTTTCTGAGGTACCCCTCAGGTATTGAAATACTCTCCAAGTATTGTTATAATGCCCAAAATACCTTAGCCTTTACCTTGTAGTATTCCAAAAGTTACTCTATATGTAGAGCCCTAAATACTACCTTTGTCCTTTAAGTCTCAAACCGAAACCCTAAGGAAATCTTCTTTGTTGAAGTATTTAAGTGTAAGCTGGTTAGAACTTCTAAGGGTTGTTTGGAGCACGCGAGTGAGCTAAACCTTGCTCAGATCGACTTTTATCTCTGATAATTTTGGGCTTATCGAGGTAAATAATCTTGTCCCCTTTGTAATTGGAAATTACATGTTGTTGTATTATATAGTCAAGTATACTATATATAGAACTAAGCTTAGCATCGCGCAATGTCTTTTGACTTAAGCCCAATTTAAAGAAAAGAATCAATTGTAACTACATAGGATCAGACACAGAGACTTGTGTAGCTTGTTGTATAGTAGAATTGTACACGCCCTGCTAGACGATAAACCCCCGTTGGCTTGGTAGCCGCCTCGTTAGAGGAGGAGATTTACGCTGTCATGTGAGGTGTCGAATTTTCTATAGAGAAATGGAACCTCGTGTTGCGAGGTTAATAGACGCCAGGGCCTATATAGGTGGAAGTGCTACGAGTAGCGATTCTACTGGCGAGTGGAAAGCGGCTAGCGCGTTGTAGTACTTGGAGCATTTTGCTTATTGTCGATACTCGTCGCGAGGTATGTGAACCTCTTCCTATCCGCTCTAGCATGATATGTGTGAACTATGTAGTACCAGACGCATACGTGCAAATGTATTTGATTGTTTAAAACATAAAGTGTTATAACGGCTTTATGGGAAGTCGTTATAATGTTTTATGTAGGTAAGAAAATACTTCGTGGTCTTAAAAGGTAAATCATGTGGAATTATAACCGCTTGTTATGTGATAATAAAGAACTTGATGTATTTCAAAAGATTTATGAATCGCTTTGAAAGAAGAGTAATACTTGGTTTTTGAAAACTTAAGAGTTATACTAGCTTTACGGGAAGTTAGGTATAACGCTTAAGAATGTTTTACCGATTTCGAAATCGAACGTGTATCGACAAACCACCGCAAATGCTAATAAAGGAAAATGATCGACTAATGAGTTGTATTATTAAAACCAGAGAAACCTCCATCCGCATAGAAACTAAGATGAGACAAAATGATATTACATTTTCTAGATCATGGTCAGAGCAAGATTGTTATAAACAAGAATAACCTATTCACACATAAGACATATGTTACCCAAATGTTTTAAAAGAGATTAAGACTACGAGTTATGAAACCTTTCTAAAATAAGTGACTTGAGAATTTGAATTTAGGTAAACTTGAACGCTTGGAAAATAATGTTGTTACTTGATTTTACAAAAGGGAAGTATTTTGTTACTTAAAGAGATAGTCACTATTCTTATACTACTGTATCAGGTGACTTATGTGAAAGAAATGCATCTTTTAAAAAGAGTTAACGACGTAGTACTTTAGTGGTTAAAACCCGCACTTTGATACAAAATGGAAGTACCTGAGTCAGGTATAACCGCCTATGCTTGTTGTTGTGTAACTCGCCATGTTTGTCATGATAGCCTTTGTTGTGCAAATGTTGATATCGTGACTTCGCGAGAAAGAGTAGATCTTTTATAAAAGTCTGTAAGTACGGTAATTTGCTTGAGCTTGTTTGTGATAGCCTCGTTGTGTGGTATATTGTTGTTGATGTTATATGGACATGTCTACACCGAGGTAGAATTCCGGTACGTGGCCACGCGCAGGTTGACACCCGATATATTGTTATTGTGGTTACACGGACATATCTACACCGAGGTAGAATTCGGGGCACGTGGCTACGCGCAGGTCGATCACCCAAGATATTGTTGTTGATGTTATACGGACGGTCTACACCGGCGCAATTCCGGGGCATGCGCTACGGGCATTGTTATATTGTCGCATCACGGGCATGCCTACACCGATGCAGACCCGGCAC
Source organism: Przewalskia tangutica (assembly GCA_029844215.1). NCBI lineage: Eukaryota > Viridiplantae > Streptophyta > Magnoliopsida > Solanales > Solanaceae > Przewalskia > Przewalskia tangutica. The sequence continues at coordinate 249,628 of JAQGDG010000160.1, forward strand.
GCGCCGACGCGAACACGATTGACGCGGGCGTGAGACCCATAGTTATATTTGAGTGATGACTTGAGGCGTGAGTCCTCGACTTGACATGATCGCTATTATGTCGGAATCGTAGTTTTGTTATCATACATGTCTCTGCTTTTATATAGATCGTTATGATTTCATTTACGATTTTTACGCTTTCACTGGTACTGCATCGACCTCCTTCGGGGCCGCTCATGCCGCAGTAGAGGTACATCGGCCGTGGGTCCCCGCCTAGGATCACGCCAACAGATTGGAAGCTCCGCTTCTCCCGAGGCTTATCTTTTGCATGTGTTCCCCGAGTCAGAGGTTCTGTACATTCGTGGTACGGCGGCCCCGTCCCGCCATAGTCAGTAAATCTTAGAGGTCCGTAGTACCGCAAGTGTGGTTGTAAAAGGATTAAACTGTCGTTTTATGATATACCAAGGCAACTGCTTGGTTGGCCTGCTTACTTATTATATCTCTTGTTTCATGACTCATGTTTTATTTTCCGCTGGTTTTCTCGATGTTGTATCACTAGGGTGCGCCGGTAAGGCACTACCACGCCCGAATTCGGGTGTGACATCATGCGCGAGACCCATAGTTATATTTTAGTAATGACTTTGGTGGCGCGAGTCCTCGACTTGACACGATCGCTATTTATCAGGAATCGTAGTTTGCTATCATACATGTCTCCCGCTTTATATAGCCTACTATGATTTCATTTACGATTTTCGCCACATACTTGGTACCAGATCGAATTTCCTTCTGGGCCGCTCATGCCGCAGTAGGTACACCGCTTGTCGATCCTCGCCATGTGGTCACGCTTCATTGGGAAGCTCCGCTCTTCCGAGGCTTATCAACGTATAGTCCTCGCCGCAGAGTACTTACATTCGTGGTATGGCGGGCCCCGCCTCGCCATTGTTGTCATATCATTCTTAGAGGTCCAGTAGTACCGCTGCGCGTAGTTTGTAAAAGGGATGTAATCGTCGATTTAAGTTTATTTATATATATGCCGAAAGGCAACTTTTCTCAGATAACTGTTTTACACTTCACATTATTTCATGTCTTGTTTTATATTACTCTGATGTTGTATCACTAGGGTGCCCGGGGTAAGACACCAGTCACGGGCCCGGGTTCGGGTCGTGACAAAAGTGGTATCGTGAGCGCTTAATCCTGAAAGTGTCTACGCATCAGATCTAGTAGAGTCTTGATTATCGCAGTCGCGCACCACACCAATAATCGTGAGGCTATAGGATATTTAGGATTGGTTTCATTCTTCTCACTCGAGATCGTGCTTAGAGCTATGTTATAAGTCGGACCTCTAACGTATTCATTTCCTTACCATTATGCTCCGCAGAAGGCAACCCGCCCGTATGGCAAGGCAGCCGGCGGAGCCGCGAGCAGAGCACGAGGGTTACGAGGCACAGCCCAATCATCACCTGGGGTGGTGGTTCATTCGGGGAGTTCGGCGACGCCGCCACCCCAAAGAAAGTCTAGCACAATAGCAGCCCCATCGCGCCATGATAATTGAACCTTCAGTTCCACGACCAGTAGCAGAAAGAATATATTTCAAAGAGACGACCCTGTTACTAGCTAGGAAGTTAGCAACCAAAGAGTATATTATGGATCGATTTATCACGGGTCTTGATGACTATCTGAGAGAGGGTCAGTAAAGAGTAGCTCTTCGCCAAAGACGAGCATGGCTCGCAGACGTGCTTATGCGCAGCAGTCGAGAGACGTAGGATCGGCAGATTAACTGGCGACAGCAGTAAGAGGCCCGATCGATGGATCCTTTGGTAACTTTCGTGGCGAACCGCCTCGCAGAAGATTAGATACGCACCTCCACCAAAGGCAGTGGTCCTCCGCTGTGGTTCGTGACGCTCAGTATGCCGAGTTGGTCGTAGCTCCGTGGCTTCGGTTCACGATACACGAGGTTCTAGCCACCAGTTCGCTTTTTCCTCGCGTTCATACAGGCAGCGCCATCCCGGAATGTCGCTTATTGACGGTGCTTGTTTTACTCGCGCCGCCGTGGCCATGTGGTTGAAAAGATGTCCTAGTAGAGGGATGCAAGCAGAGGACTCACCACTGCATCGGGCCATGATTCAGTGGCTTTGAGAGAAGGGTTGTTAGCCGTGCAGAGGCCACCCCACCCCTGTGGTCAGCGGTAGATGTCATCGCGTGAGGTCGCACTTCTTCGACAACTTGTTTTTCTATGCGCGCACCACCGGGCAGATTGATTGAAACGACAGAGGAGTGAAACAATAGATTCACGATATCCTTAACCTCTGTAGATTGTATGTGATAAGATAAGTGTATCTTAAGTGCTATGTTCAGATAGCATTCTGTTAATTGTGATTAGAAATCATGGTTAGTTAAAAGGGTAAGATTGGGGGTAGGGAAAGCGTGAGCCTTAGAGTTTTATACGTAGAGACCTTAGAGGTAAGGCCATCTCGAAAAAAAAAATGTATTTTTATGTTTGACCCTTATCGGAGTACATAGTACACGTGAGATATGTTTGTGTGATAAGTCCCTGAGTGGTATGAAATGAAAGAGGGTAGTTGAGCTAAGAAGACCACTAGGTTTTCGTGAATCGATGAGAGATTGTTCCGATCGGGAACAAGAGTTTTGCGCGATACGGGCGGGTCATGGACCGATCATGGGTCAAACCGCGCCCGCATTGCGGGGTCGGGCCGAGGTGGTCCCACAGGCGGGTCACGGGGTGTTAGGCCCAAGTTTAGTTAACCATCGCACGAGTTCGTGGATGCGCTCGACCGCAGGTCGCCCATGAGGTCACCCATCTTGTCTTTTAGTCAAGACCGCTACCCTACAGAGGTTACGCGAGATGTTATATCGAAGGTTGTCAGGCGTCGCACGAGGTGCCTACTTTCACCTTATGGCAGTGCAATGAGCCTGTGTTACGCTTATTTCTTTTTCTCGAAGTTTTACCAGTGCAGGTTAGGAACTCAAAGTAGTCTCAAGACGCATTCACCCTGCCTGCTTTTTATTTCGCAGGTAGTCGTAGCGATTATTCGCCTTTTGGTCGAGTGTGTATTATAATAAGCTACCATATCGCATTCTGATATCGCCTTATGACGCCTTGCAGGGCTGAAGTGTAAGTTGGCCGATTGGTTCGATGTTGGCGTTCAAATAGTTGGTTCATACTTGTTTCTACAGGACGCGATAAAGCTTATCCGTAAGAGGTTATCGCGCCGTAGTCAACGTAAGTCGGCGATAATCGCGACGACGCTGGAGTTCGTGTCGACTGGTCTTCAAGCGTACCACCTAAAGTGCGGCGTGACTAGTTTTGGAAGATACTCGCGCCACCCATCGTGTCAAGATGTCCAAGGCAAATAAAAAGATAACACTTAATGGAAGATACCCGGCCACCCATCGTCGTGATGTCCAAAGGAAATAACAAGATAACAATCAAAATGGAAGCATACTCGGCCACCCATCGTCGCGATGTCCAAAGCAAATAACAAGATAACACTTAATGGAAGCATACCCGCCACCCATCGTGTCAAGATGTCCAAAAGGATCGATATAGGAAGATACCCGCGGCCACCCATCGTGTCAAGATGTCCATCAATCAACCAGATAGCCGCCTCCAACGAGACGCCAGAGTACGTAAATACAACACTTGCACAACAAGGGCTATCACAACAAGCATATGCAAGTTCAACGTACTCGTAGACTTCCATTTTATTACAACAAATCCAGATTTTTACCCCCAAGGTAATACGTATGTTAAATTCTTTTTAAAAGATCCATTTCTTTTACAAAGGTCACCCGATGCCCGTATTATCCAAAATAGAGTGACTAATATTTTAAGTAAACCAAAACAACTTCCATACTTTCTTTTTAAACCAAATTAAGACAATACAATGCCTTCTTTTTAGACCAAACACTTCTCCTTTTAAAGTCAAGTTACCATTTTAAAACCAATGATAAAACCATTCTTTTGTTTTCATAAAGTCGTTATAACTAACTTCCCATAAAGCTGTTATAACACTTTATGTTTTAAACCAATTTAAGACAAAACCATGTCTTTCTTTTAAACCAAAAACTCTTCAATTTCTTAAGTCCCTTTTCCTTTTAGAAATTCAGTTCCTTACTTTAGAAATTTAAGAAAATTAATGCTTGTTTATAATGATTCTTATTACAGCAGCCATGATCTAGGAAATGTAATACAATTTTGTCTTATCTTAGCTTCTATGCAGATGGAGGTTTCTACTGGTTTTAATAGTAATTAATTAGTCAATACATTTTCCTTTATTAATGCTGTAGTGGTTTGTTCGATGCTTATTCTCATTTCCGAAATCAATATAATATTATTCTTTAAAAGCCAAGTACTCATTACTCACGAATGAGGTTTCACAACTTTTAAACAAAATTCATAGTCCTTAACATTTCATAAAACGTCATTTATAAGTTAAGTCTCTTATCTTTTAAGATCAAGTCTCTTAACTTCTAAAATCAATAAACCATTCTTTTACCTACATAAAGTCGTTATAACTAACTTCCCATAAAGCTATTATAACACCTTATGTTTTAAACTAACCAAAACTCATTTAGCACATGTACGCTTCACCGCATTACATAGTTTACAAAACATCATGCTAGAAAGGATAGAAAGAGGTTCACATACCTCGCGACGATTATCGATAAACAGCAAAACGCTCCACCGCACTATAACCCCGCTAGCCTTGTCCACCCTTCAAGTAGAACACGCCACTCGCAGTAACTTCAACCTATAATGGCCATATACGCCTATCAACGCCTAGACTACTCAGAGAATATTCTAAGCGTAAGGTTCTATATTCTATGGAAATTTGGGCAGCCTTTCCCTACCCAATAACTACACAAGTCTATCAGAATACAAATTTCATGTAAGTACAGCTCAATACTCTTCTCTTATACCATCCTTCTATATATCTTATACTCATTTCTATACTACTACAAGATGTAATTTCCAATTACAATAGAAGGACAAAGATATTTACCTCGATAAGCCCAAAATTATCCAAGATTTAACGTCGATCCCGAGCAACGCTTAGCTCCTACTCCGTGCTCCAACCCGCTCCAAGCAACCCTTATACACTCCTAACCAACTCCTCTTAAGAACCAACCTAAACAAGTGAAGAACACTAAGGTTCTTGTCCTCATAACTCTCGCCAAGGTGAGGCTTTAGGCTAGGTTGTGAAATCTTTTCTAACCTTTGGTTAATAGTCTTCCTAATACACTAAGGAAGAACACTAAAGACTTTAAGATTTTTGGACAAAGTTTGCTGGGGAGAGGGTGTTGACGAAACTATCAAGAGGGGGTTTCAAGCAGAGCTTCAACTAAAGGGGGGGGGGAGGATTTTAAGACTTGGAATTTTTTTTTGGGATGAAGAAGTCTTGCACAAGAGGGGGGGTATTTATAGAACCACCAAGGGCCAAGATTAAAACAAATGGAGGGTGTAGATTAGATACCTTAAAGCGAGCGAGTCTTCCACCAAGTGTCCACCACAACCTTAGGACATATGTCCACCACAACATTGGGACATATGTCCCCCACAACAAAGAGCCAAGTGGCCTTCCACTAGGCACAAAAAACGTCCAACAATGCCTCCCCCACTTGCCCAAAAACGTGCACCTACCTACTCCCGCTCACCCAAAGAAAATACCTTCCAAGACTTTGACCACTGACCATGTCCACATGGCCATACAAATCGCCCAACATTGGTCTCAAGTAGGTGACACATGTCACCCTCCTATTGGTCCAAAATATTACATCTCCTAAAAACTGTAATCGGTTAAAATATTAAAAACGAGAATTTCCTTCACAAGGTTCGAATCTTTTCCGCCGAAAGTTCACAATTTCATCCTAAACCTAATTAGGTTTGTACAAACGCACGACGCTCACATACATACTGAAATACGGTATAACATTCTCCTCCTTAGAAACATTCGCCCCGAATGTTCCTTCTCAAGACGTATAACGATAACGCCCTCACAACTTAACCAGCTTGCAAATGCCACACATGGCCACGTATAACACACGCCAGAATACTTACATCCAAGTCCACGAGGAATAACCTCTAGCATCACAAAAGCTCCCACCGTCAACTCCGAACTCCAAGTGTCGACGCCGACTATCCGCACGACTTCCGCTGACTCGAGCCGCCAATAACTTCTTCCGATAAGCTCCACCTTATCCACACCCCGCCGATCAAGTACGACCAACTATCCGAACCTTGCCAACATCGAACCAATCGACCGACAACCTACACTTCCGCCCATACAAGGCTTCATAAGGCGACATCCGACATCAAATGGTAGCTATAATGATACTCACTCAACAAGAGGCACATAATCCTCGCCGCTACCCTCGAAATAAAAACACAGCCCGGCGGGTGAATGCACATCGAGACTCACCCGAAGTTCCTAACCCCGCCTGGTAAAACCTCCAGAAAAAGAAATAGCCATAACTGGGCTCCGCTGCCCGTCGTAAGGTAAAAAGTAGGAACCCCATGCAGCCTTACAACCTTCCTGATATATCACATCTCGCAATCCCTCCGCCGAGTAAACAAATTCCGATCGAAAGACAAGACGGGCTGATCTCGCCCTGGCTTATTGGTCGAACGCATCCACGAATTCGCATAACGGCTATCTAAACTTGGGCCTAGCGCCTCGTGATCTCTACCACCGCGACCACCTCGAATCGACCCCACCTCATAACAGCCGCGGTCGACCCGCCGACGGCCTCAACCCAACCCGCTTATCGCGCTAAACTCCCGCTCCCGATCCGAACAATCTCACTAATCAAGTCACGAAACCTAGCGGTCTTCTTAGCTCAACTACCCTCTTTCATTTCACACTACTCGTGACTTATCACACAAATATATCTCACGTATACTATGCACTCCGATAAGGGTCAAACATAAACAAAATCTTTTACTCAAGACGGCCTCGCATCTAAGGTCTCTACGTATAATATTCTAAGGTTCACACCTTCCATGTCCCCAAACTTACCTCTTCAACTAATCATGTTCTCTAATTCACACTTAACACAATGCTATCTGTATAGCACTTCACACATATCCACCATAACAACATAACCAAGTCTCTTGGCTAAAGGTATCTTCAGAATCACACGATCTGCTCGGCCCGTGGATCGCGCCTACCCGGCACCCAAGTAGTCATACATCGTAGAAATCATAATATAAAACAATACAAGAAACAATATGCAATGAGAAAGCTTATTCGAGAAAATTTGCTCTTCTAAGATATATATATAATAATTTTTGAACAAGCATATCCTTTACAAACTCGCCCACAACAAAGATTACATGCACTTAAGAATGTAATAACACTCTATGACGACAGGTTCGCCATACCCCGAATGTACGTAACCTACAACTCGTGGAAACATACCAAAAGATAAGCCTCCGAGAAACGGAGCTTCCTAATACGCCGAATCGTGATCCTATGAGCGAGATCAACAACCGCATTTCTACCGCGCAGATGAACGCACTTCGGGCGAGGTCAAGATAACAGTACTAAGTATGTGAAATCAAATGAAATCATAATAGTCTATATAAAATGTAAGACATATATGATAACAAAACTACGCTCATAAAAGCATGTCAAGTCGTGACTCACGCCTCAAAGTCATCCTCATGCCCGTGGAACTCCTTCCTCACCGCCAGCCTAGGTATAAGTCATGGATACGTGTAACATGTCTCGGCCCATCTCACGTGTCACGACCGAACTCTGCCCGTGGATCGTGCCTTACCTCGGCACCCAAGTAGCCATACATCGTAGTAATCAATGAATATAAAACAAGACATGAATAAAGTGAAGTGAAAAATAGTTATCTCGAGAAAACTTGCTCATGGCATATATATATATCAACTAGAACAAGCATCCCTTTACAATTCTCGCCCACCACAAGATTACTGCACTTAAGAATGATAACAACAACGGCGGACAGGCCCCGCCATGCCCCCAATGTAAATACCTACAATGACAGTGGATCAGACATCGATAAGCCTCCGAGAAACGGAGCTTCCCAAAATGCTGAACTGCGGATCCTAAGAGCGAGGATCGACGATCGTGTACTTCTACCGCAGATGAACGCACTCAAGGAGGTCAAGATAACAGTACCAAGTATGTGAAATTGAAAATATCAGAATGAAATCATAGTAGTCTATATAAAGCAGAGACATGTATGATAACCAAACTACGCTCACAATCAATAAGCAAATATGTCAAGTCGTGACTCACGCTCAAAGTCATCACTCAATTATAACTACGGGTCTCACGCCCACAACATAAACAAGAGTGAAATAGATATATCAGAATCGTCTGTTTCTAGGCCGCTAATGATCGGGCAAGGCCAATCGCCCATAGTATCATTATGCGTGCCTAATCCTCGACTTTCCGCACTCGCATAGTCACACACGCACTGCATGAGGTATTCTCGTGACGGGGTAGCTAACCCTGCATTCTCCTCGACTCCCGCAGCCCGCATAGTCTCAATAGACCGCATAGTCACATTGCATCGCATAGGCATCCCCGTGACGGATAAACACCTAATGATCAATCTCGAGCATACCGCTGCCCGCATAGTCACATAGACCGTGATAGCCGTGATAGACCCGCATCAATGGTGGCAAGCCCTCGGTATAACAAGTCAAGGGGGTATGTGATATAATAACATAACTGCTTATCGTTAAACAACATAAGCACAACAAGGGAAACCCCTTTACACAAACATCACCAGATACTAACACACGTAGCATCCTAACATGTTTACTTATCAAATCACCAAGAAAGTATTACAAGGCTATCACAAACCAACACAATCAAGTTATTCACACAAGGTACTTTCTACTTTATGTTAACACTTTCGGGTTTTTATCCCCAAAGTACTTCATACATTAATTCTTTAAAAGATCCGTTTCTTTCATAAAAGTCACACAATACCCGTAGTATTTAAAATAAAGTGACTATCTTTTTTAAGTAAACCAAAACACTTCCTTTTGTAAACTCAATTAACAACATTATTTTCCAAACGTTCAAGTTTGCCTAATTTCAAATGCTCAAGTTTCTCATTTCGAAAGGTTTCGTAGTTCATAGTTTTAATCACTTAATGATATAATTCTCCTTTAAAACGATTTGAGAAACATATGCCTTATATGTGAGCAGGTTATTCTTGTTTATAACAATCTTATTAAAGCAGCCATGATCTAGGAAATGTAATATCATTTTGTCTCATCTTAGCTTCTATGCAGATGGAGGTTTCTACTGGTTTTAATAATACTTAATTATTCAATACATTTCCTTTTATTAGCGCTGCAGTGGTTTGTTCGATACTTATTCTGATTTCTGAAATCAGTAAAACATCATCCCATTTTAAAAACCAAGTACTCATTACTCACGAATGAGGTTTCACACTTATTAACAAAATTCATATTAATTCAATTAAGTCAAGTCTCTTATCTTTTAAGATCAAGTCTCTTAACTTCTAAAATTAATAAACCATTCTTTTTATCTCTCTTAAGTCGTTATACCTAACTTCTCATAAAGCTAGTATAACTCTTAAGCTTTTAAAACCAAGTATTACTCTTCTTTCAAAAAGGGTTCTTAATTCTTTTGAAATACTTCCAGGTTCTTATTATTCAGGCTTAAGTCAAAAGACATTGCCGTAAAACTACGCTCGCTAACACACGCACGCCTACCGCACTATATATATATTCTTTTAAAATATCATGCTCAAGAGGATAGGAAGAATCACATACCGCGACGATTATCGACTATTAGCAAAACGCCCACTGGCTATATCCCTACTAGCCTTGTTCACCTTTCAAGAAGTACATGCTACACGCAGTAACTTTCAACCTATAAAGGTTATACAAGTCTATCAACTTCTAGACTACTCTTGCAGAATATTCTAAGCGAGGTTCTCTATTCTACGGAAAATCGGGCAAAGACTTCCTCACCCGTTAAGCTACACAAGTCTCATCAGAATACAAATTATGTAAGTACAGTTTAATCTTCTTCTGATGTGATTTCAGTTCAAGTCTTTTCTATAATATCCTTCTATTACAGTTCAACATTCTTCTATGAATCTTATATTCATTTCTATATTAACTACAAGATGTAATTTCCAATTACAATAGAAGGATAGGATTATTTACCTCGGTAAGCCCAAAATTATCCAAGTTTAATGTCGATCCTGAGCAACGTCTAGCTCCTACTTCGGGTGCTCCAACCCGCTCCAAACAACCCTTAGAAGTTCTATGAAACTTCTTCCTAATACTTCAACCAACCGTGAAGATTTTCCTTGTGGTTTCGCTTTTGTGATCAAGGGAAGTATAATAGTATTTCGGCTTTTCAGATAAGTGTAACTCGAATACTACAAGGTATTTGGGCCAAGGTATTTTGGAATAGTAACAATACTGAGAGTATTTTCTACCAAGGGGGTGTATTTTACGAAACAACTCAAGGTAGTGGTACCCTGGCTAGCACCACTAGGAGGTGGTGTACCGCCAAAGGCCTACTCAAAGGGAGTGAGGAGCGCTGACGAAACACTACAAGAGAGGGGGAGGGATTTTCAAGACTTAGAGATTTTTAGGATGAAGAAGTTCATCAACTAAGGGGGGTATTTATAGGCCAACCAATGGCCAAGATCAAGCCAAGTGTTATGCAAGTGTAAGGTCAAGATTTGGACAAGTGTTTGTGGGTCCCACTTGCTCAACAACTACACAAAAATATCCTACCAACTACAAGGCTCCAATTCGTCTCAATGCCGCCCACAAGTCCACCAATTAGAGGGTGACAAGTGTCGCCCTCTTGTTGGTCCAAAATATTTCGTCTCTCGGAAAAATCCGCAAAAATAGTAAATGACATAGCCGGAATTTTCCCTACGCAAGCTTTGGAAGACGTTTCGTCGGAAAACGATTCTTTTCGGTAGTTGTGCACAAATAATTTCGGCCCTTGCCTACTTTAAGGCTCAACTTTTCTACGTATGTCCTCACGTACATACTCTGGAAATACGGGGTATAACATTCTACCCTCCTTAGAAACATTCGTCCCGAATGTTCCTTCTAAGTCTCAAAACAAACATGCGCCAATATAGTCTTCACTGCTATACTTACGAAAACAATCATGCCACACCTGGCCACAATACAACACGCGCAAATACTTACATCCAAGTCCACGAGGAATCACCTCCATTACTACAAAAGCTCCCACCCAAGGGTCTAAAAGATACTCCCTTCGCACCTTTCTTTTACAAACGAGATGATCACTTCTCTCTACACATGCTCGCTTCTCCCCTTACTCGCACTTTCTCGTGACATTTGAACTTTTTCTCATAACTTACCACATTTCATATCGCTTCGCTTCCAAAAATCTGGTTACTATCTCCAACTTGGTCATCATTAATCGATCACTGACGGATTCCGATACTTTTCCGAATCTAACAACACGAAAGACCGGACGTACTGCCCCCCAAGTCGAACGGCAATGCTAACTTATAGGCAACTTGGCTTATTCTTCACATAACCTGAAAAGGCCCCAAGTAACTCGGGCTAAGCTTCCTCTGTTTTCCGAATCTCGTCACACCCTTCCGGGGTGGTACCTTCAAGAAGACCCTCCGTCAACCTGAACTACAAGCGTCGTCGCCGATCATCCGCATGACTCCTATTGACTCTGAGCTGCCAATAACCTCTTCTGGATAAGCTTCACCCTATCCACTTCCTGCCGGAACAAGTATGAACCAACTATCTGAACTTTGCCGACATCGAACCAATCGACCGGCAACTTACACTTCCGCCCCTACAAGGCGTCATAAAGCGACATTCGAATACTGAAATGGTAGCTATAAAACACTCCCTTAACCGGAGGCAACAATCCTTACATCTACCACTGAAATCCAAACACCGCCCGGTGGCAATGCGAGCATCGAGACTCACCGAAGTTCTCAACCCCGCTCGTAAATCTTCCTGAAACGAAATAGCCACAACCTAGGCTTCACTGTCATAAGGTGAAAGAGGCACCTGAAGCCTTACAACCTTCCCCGATAAATAACATCTCGCATAACTCTCACGAGTAAATGCCCCGCTCAAGGACAAGACGGGCGACCATCCTACCGACCATCGGTCGAACGCATCCACGAACTAGTACGCTAGTTTACTAAACTTGGGCCTAACACCCTCGTGACCCTACCACCGGGCGGGACCACCCCGAACTGACCCTATCACAAAATAGGCTGCGGGTTGACCCGCAACCTGGCCTCAACCCGACCCACTTCCGCAAGAAACACTAGCTCCCGATCCTAACAATCTCACTAATCATGTTACTAAAACCTAGCTGCCTTCTTAGCTCAACTACCCTCTTTCATTTCACACTACTCGTGGACTTATTACACAAATATATCCTCTTATACTGCACTCGATAAGGGTCAAACCTAAAAATATAGATCTCTCTCTCGAGATAGCCTTACCTATAAGGTCTCTACATATAACACTCTAAGGCTCACACTTTCCTTATCCCCAATCTTACCCTTATTACTAACCATGATTTCTAACCACAATTAACACTTATGTTATCTGAACATAACACTTAAGATACTCTTATCTTATCACACCTACAATCTCTAGAGGGTTCAAGGATATACATGTATCTACCGCTTCACTTCCCCTTTGTTGTTCTAATCAATCCCGCCTTTGTCATGATAGCTACAAGGTGACGAACTACCCACCGATCCTCAAGGCCGAGTCCTCCTACTTGCATCCCTCCTACTAGGACACCTTTCGACACTGCCTCGACGGCCGTAGGGTACAACAAGTACCAACTAGAAAGACGACATTCCCTGACGACGCTCGTCACACCGCGAACACTGGGAAAATCAATCCGGCCGACGGAACTTACGATAGTCGCGAACTAAGCCCCGGAGTTCGACCAACTCCTTCATACTCGAATGTCCTCAAGTCCGCGAGGACCACTGCACCGTGGACGCGCATATCTAATCTGGCCGAGGCGCTTGCCCCGAAGTTACCAAAGGATCCCGCCGACGGCCCTCTTCGCAGCCCTTGATTACTCGCCGATCTCTACATTTCTCGGCCGCGCATAAGCCCGCATACGTGCCATGCTCAAGCCTTCAACTGATGAGCTACTTGCACATCCCTTTCTTAGATATTCATCAAGACCGCGATAAATCGATACATAAAATACTGCTGCTAACTCCTAGCTAGTAATGGTCGCCTCTTTGCAATCTATATTCTCTGCTCCCGTGGAATCAAGGTTCAAATATCATGGCCGCAGAGGAACCGACGCCGCTGCATAAACTCGGGCTAGCGACGAGCGTAACTCCCGAACGTAAGACTACCCTAGGCGATGATCGGGCCTGCGCCTAGTAACCATCTCAGATTTACTCGCAGCCTCCTACCGCTTGCCCTTCTCGCCCGGTTGCCTTACGCGAGGCATAACGTAAGGGAAAGAAATACGTTAGAGGTGTTATACCGTATTTCCGCAGTATGTACGCGATGGCGACGATAATAATTTGAGCCTTGTTAGGCAAGTTTCAAATTAGTGCACAACACCCGACAGAGTCGCTTTCGACGAACGCTTTCCACGTTTTCGTAGGAAAATTCCGCTATGTCATTTCTAATTTTTAAGGATTTTTCCGAGAGATAAACATTTTGGATCAACGAGGCGATGTTGTCACCTCACATCGAAGCGGCTTCGACGGCAAACATGGCCATCGCTCGACGACGGTTTGCTCGAGTGGGAGTAGGTAGGATATTTGTGCAAGTTGCGTGGTAGATGGATAAGGTGCACATGGCTTAATCCTAGCCCTACACTTGCCTAACACTGATGAATCTTCGCCATCGGTTGGCCATTTCTTGACCTATAAATACCCCTAACTTGATGAACTTCTTCATCCAAAAATTGTCTAAGTCTTGAAAACCTTTCCCCTCCCTTGCTTGCTCTCGCCCAATAGCCCCTCCCCTTTGAGAAGGCCTTGGCCGAAACCCTCCCCTTGTGCTCCTAAGTCAGGGTACCCCTAGCCTAGTGGTTTTCAGATAATACCCTTTGTGGTATTGAGATACTCTCCTAGTATTGTCAGAATGCCCAAAATACTTTAGCCTAATACCTTGTAGTACTTTCCAAAGTACCTTTATACTAAAAGCCCTAAAATACTATTATACTTCCTTTAGCCACTAAATGAAACCCTAAGGAAAACCTTCATAGTCGGTCAAGTGTTAAGTAAGTTGCGTAGAACTTCTGGCGGTTGCTCGAGCCGGACGAGCACTCCTGAGTAGAGCTAAACGCTGCTCGTGAGCGACATTAAACTTGGATAATTTTTGGGCTTACCGAGGTAAATACTATCGCCCTTCTTGGTAATTGGAAATTACATGTTGTTGGAATATATAGTTAAAGTATACTATATATAGAATCGAACATACTTGTGGCAATGTCTTTCGACTTAAGCCCGAATTTATAAGTAGAAGATTAAATCGCATTTACATAGACCGTATTTACAGAGATCGATAACCTATATCGTTGATGTTCGCAAGCAGTACGGCTACTTAGAAGCGGACAAGGCTAGCCGTTATAAGCCGCGAGCGCTTTGCTTATAGTCGATAATCGCCGCAGCGTATGCGATTCTTCCTATACTCTCGAGCATGATATTTTAAATGAAGATATGTATAGTACGGCAATGTCTTTTGACTTAAGCCCGACAATATATAGTACCAGAGACGACGCTATGCTAATTGAACGTAGTTGCATCGCAATGTCTTTGACTTAAGCCCAATAATAAGAACCTTGAATGTATTTCAAATGATAGGAAACCATTTTTAAAAGAAGAGTAACACTTGGTTTTAAAGGTTTTTAAAAAGAGTTATACTAGCTTTACGGGAGTTAGGTATAACGCTTAAGAGAGGTAAAGAAAATGGTTTATCGCTTTTAAGAAGTTAAGAGACTTGATCTTATAAGATAAGAGACTTAACTTAATTGTCTTAATACGGATGTTTATGGAACCTCATTCGCGAGTAATGAGTACTGGTTTTAAAAGGAATTACGCTTACCGATTTCGAAATCGTAACGTATCGATGCACCACCGCAACGCTAATAAAGGAAAATGTATTGAATAATGATGCATTATATTAAAACCAAGAGAAACCTCCATCCGCATAAAACTAAGACGAGACAAAATGATATTACATTTTCTAGATCATGGTCACGTAATAAGATTGTTATAAACAAGAATAACCTACTCACATATAAGGCATATGTTTCTCGTGTTGTTTAAAAGAGAAGTATATTCTGGCTTAATAAGACTACGAGTTATGAAACCTTTCTAAAATAAGTGACTGAGCATTTGAAATTAGGCAAACTCGACGCTTGGAAAATAATGTTGTTACTTGATTTTACAAAAGGGAAAGTGGTTTGTTTACTTAAAGATAGTCACTATTTTTATACTACTGTATTGTGTGACTTATGGAAAGAAACGGATCTTTTAAAGGATTTAACGCGTAGTACTTTTAGGTTAAAACCCTGACTTTGGCATAAAACGAAGGTACTTTGAGTGATGTATAACTTGCCTATGCTTGTCATGGTGAAACTTGCCTATGCTTGTTGTTGTGAAACCCGCCATGCTCGTGATGATAGCCTTTGTTGTGCAAGTGTTGTATTGCGTTACCGCCTCTCGACAGAGGCCTTGACTTGTCGAGAACTTACTCGACGGCCGGGCTGACGAGAATTCCACCGTATGTTTCCATTTTGATCATTGCCTTGTTGCTGATGTTACATGGACATGTCTACACCGACGCACTCCGGGCGTGCGGCGCGGCGTGGTTGATTACCCGATATATGTTATTGTGGCTACATGGACATGTCTACACCGGCGCACTCCGGCATATGGCCACGCGCAGGTTGATCACCCGATATATTGTTGTTGATGTTATACGACATGCCTACACCGATGCAGACTCCGGTACGGCCACGCGCATTGTTATTATTGCTGCATCACGGGCATGTCTACACCGGCGCACTCCGGCACGTGGCCATGATGCGAACAAGATTGATGCTGCGGGCGCGAGACCCATAGTTGTATTTGAGTGATGACTTTGATGCGCGAGTCCTCGACGGATCGCTTGCGCTGCATCGTAGTTTGGTTATCATGCATGTCTCCCGCTTTATAGATCGCTATGATTTCATTTATAGTACTTTACTTCACATACTTGGTACCGCTGCATCGACTCCTTCGGGGCCGCTCATGCCGCAGTAAGACATCTACCGCCGATCCCCGCGCTAGGATCTCATTCGCCTCGGAAGCTCCGCTCACGAGGCTTATCTTTGGTATGTTACCCCCGAGCCTATAGGTTCTTGTACATTCGTGGTACGGCGGCCCCGCCCCGCCATAGTTGTTGTAAAATCTAGAGGTCCAGAGTAATCACCAAGTGTGGCTGTAAGGATTGTAACTGCTCAAATGTATATATATATATGCTGAAAGTCAACCGCTTTGGTTGGCCTATTTCTATTTCATCTGATCCATGTCTATTTACATGTTTAAGTTTGTATTTCCGCCGGTTTTCTCCGATGTCAGATCACCAGTGCCCGGTAAAGCACTACCACGCCCGTTCGGTCTCGACAAAGTGGTATCGTGAGCGCTAGTCCTCTGAAAGTGCTACGCATCGTGTCAGTAGTAGTCTTGATTATCGGCGTGTCGCGCACCACATCTATAATCGTGAGGTCACAGGACATTTAGGATTGGTTTCATTTCTTCCCATTCCGAGATCGCGCCTTAGAGTCAGGTGATAAGTCGACCCTCCGACGATTCCTTTCCTTTATCGCTATGTCTCCGCTGCAGGCAACCCGCCCAGCGGGCAAGGCAGCCGAGGAGCCGCTAGCGAGGTACAGAGAGTACGAGGGCGCAGCCCTGGCCAAGACTGAGACAAGGCTCGACGGCGGGTTTCGCGACGCCAAAGACCAAAGAGAGTTTAGAGTCGCAGCAGCTGGTCGCCGAGACTACAAGACTGAGCCTCCAGCCCCACTGGCCCAGCGTAAGAGACGGGTTACGCGAGATGGCCCGCCATCGCCGTGGTCATGGCCGATATGAGGATAGCCGACGCAGCAGCCTGCAAAGAGCGCCGGGTTCACCCTAGATCGGATAGTTCGAGGCTACGTGACTTTCTCGAGACGAGCCCGCCGCAGTTCTACGTCGAGGTTCGAGGATGATCCGCAGGAGTTCATTCGACAGCTAACGATCACGAGAGTGATCAAGGATTCGAGACCGAGTCGCTGGTCCTAGGTTCGCATCGGCCGCGTGATACCGCAATGATCGGGTTTGATTCGCGGAGCCGTCCCGGGAGAGAATGCACTTCCACCGCTTGGGACGAAGTTTTCGGGGCCTTCCGCACATTTCTTGCCTCCACGCATGGCGAGGGCTCGCCGGCGATTTTTGACGCTGAGGCGTAATCCGCGCATACCGAGTACAATGCGGTTCGACTCATCGTCTTGTGATGTTCGCATTAGTAGCTAGTATGGAGGATCGAGTGCACCGATATGTTACGTGGCTCGATAATTACCTAGCGCAGAGTTGTTCGTGTAGCTCTTCACCGCACGGACATTGCCCGCACGCAGCTTATGCACATAGAGGCGAGGAGCGAGAAATCGACTGAACGACCAAGATCGCCAGAAGAGGCCGCAACAGCAGGTCCTTTGCGACTTTCGAGGCGGACCGCCAAGAAAGCTTAGTTTTGTACCTCCGCCACAGCAGTGGTCCTCCACAACCTTCGTGGCATTCAGAGTATTCGGAGCAGTCGAGCTCCACGGGTTCGTGTTTCTGCGAGTAGGTGTTGGCCGATGCAATACCCCTACCCGGTGGTCGACGTGGTAGACCGCATTTCGGGAAGTGTCGCGTGCCAAGGGAGCTTGTTATTTTTGCGACAGCAGGCCATTTTGGCAAGAATCGTCCGACTGGCGGTAGCACGGATGTTACGACTCACCTTCGTGATCAGCTGGCCGTTCATCGCTTTCTATAGCATGCTACGCAGGCGTGCCTATGATTAGAGTGGAGCGGTAGATTCAGGTATATCCTTAAACCTCTAGAGACTTGTATTTATTGATGTTACGATAATGTGTTAATTGTTATTCTAAAATGTGATTTAGGAACCTGGTTGGTGAAAAATGGTAAGCTCAAAGTAGGAAACGATTTAACCTTAGAATATTACAATGAGACCTTAGATGTAAGGCCGCCTCGAGTACAAGATTTCATGAGCGATCCTTGTCGAGTGCATTTTGTGCCTAGAATGTATTGTGTGATAAGTCCTGGTTGGGTAAATGAAAGTGGTAGCTTTCATGACGTGTTTTAGCAAGATTGTTCCGCGGTCGGCGAGCAAGAGTCGGGCGACAGCTGGTCGGGTCAGCTATGTCGCGCCAACCCGCTACTGCTTCGAGCGGGTCACTCGTGGTCCCGCCAGTGGCGTGGTCACGAGGGTGCTAGGCCCAAGATTAGATGACCATCGATGAGTTCGTGGATACGCTCGACCGTAATCAGTTCGCGAAGGCCGAGAATGGCCTTATGAGATCGAGGCTAGTAAGATGATCAAGTTCGAGGTAGTGACTCCAAAGTTTTGGAAACCAAGTATGGTATGTATACTAGAGAGAGTTCGAGTGTTCGGAAGCGGTACAACGAGATAGGGAGAAGTGAACGCAGGTGAACGCTTTCGAGAAACGAATGTGGCGGATTATGTTTTAGACCTTCGGGAACTCGTGATAAACAGAGGTAATTCCTTGTTGGCTTGGATTTGGGTTTTAGCGCGCATGTTATTTTTGTGGCCAGATGTGGCATGTTTGGTTTCGTAAGTATAGTAGTGAAGGCTATACCGCACGTGTTTTTGAGATCGAGAAGGAACATTCGACGAATGTTTCTAAGGGAAGAATGTTATACCCGTATTTCCAGAGTATGTACGTGATGGCGCACGATAATAATTTGAGCCTTAAGTTAGCAAGTTTCGAAATTAGTGCACAACACCCGATTAGAGTCGTCGACTAAACGCTTTCCATTAGCCGTAGGAAAATTCCGCCATGTCATTTCTAATTTTTGCGGATTTTTCCGGCAGACGAACATTTTGGACTAACGAGGGTGACAAGTGTCACCTCACATCGAAGGGCTTGACGGCAAACATGGCCATTGGCTTCGACGATTTGCTTCGAGCGGGAGTAGGTAGGATATTTGTGCAAGTTGGCGTGGTAGACGGATAAGGTGCACACGGCTTAATCCTAGCCCTACACTTGCCTAACACTGATGAATCTTCGCCATCGGTTGGCCATTTCTTGACCTATAAATACCCCTAACTTGATGAACTTCTTCATCCAAAAATTGTCTAAGTCTTGAAAACCTTTCCCCTCCTCTCTTGCTTCGGCCCAATAGCCCCTCTCCCCTTCGGAAGGCCTCTCCGAAACCCTCCCCCTGGTGCCCTGCCTAGTGGGTACCCCCCTAGCCTAGTGGGTTTCGTATAATACCCCGTTTTGTGGTATTGAGATACTCTCCTAGTATTGTTGTAATGCCCAAAATACTTTAGCCTAATACCTTGTAGTACTTTCCAAAGTACCCTTTATACGAAAAGCCCGTAAAATACTATTATACTTCCTTTAGCCACTAAATGAAACCCTAAGGAAAACCTTCATAGTCGGTTGAAGTGTTAAGGTTGAGAACTTCTAAGGGTTGTTTGGAGCGATCGAGCACTCTGAGTAGAGCTAAACGCTGCTCGTGAGCGACATTAAACTTGATAATTTTGGGCTTACCGAGGTAAATACTATCGCCTTCTTGGTAATTCGAAATTACATGTTGTTGGAATATATAGTTAAAGTATACTATATATAGAATCAACATAGTCTTGTGGCAATGTCTTTCGACTTAAGCCCAATTTATAAGTAAGATTAAACCGCATTTACATAGACCGTATTTACAGTAGATCGATAACCTATATCGTTGATGCTCGCAAGAGTACGGGCTACTTAGAAGGTGACAAGGCTAGCCGTTATGTCGCGAGCGCTTGCTTATAGTCGATAATCGCCGCAGCGTATGCGATTCTTCCTATACTCTTGAGCATGATATTTTAAAGGAAGATATGTATAGTACGGCAATGTCTTTGACTTAAGCCCAATAATATATAGTACGGCAGACGACGCGCTAATTGAACGTAGTTGTACGGCAATGTCTTTGACTTAAGCCTGAATAATAAGAACCTGGAAGTATATAGTAGGCTATATAAAGCAGGAGACATGCATGATAACCAAACTACAGTACACAACGCAAAAGCAGTCAAGTCAGGGACTCACGCCCTCAAAGTCATCACTCAAATACAATTATGGGTCTCACGCCCACAACATCAATCTTAATTCTTTCAAAAGACATTGCCGTAAAACTACGTTCAGTTAACACACGTACGTCTACCGTACTATATATATATTCTTTTAAAATATCATGCTCAAGAGGATAGGAAGAATCACATACCTCGCGACGATTATCGATCGACTATTAGCAAAACGCCCACTTATAACCCGCTTAGCCTTGTTCACCTTTCAAGAAGATATGCTACACGCAGAACTTTCAACCTATAAAGGTTATACAAGTCTATCAACTTAGACTACTCTTGTAGAATATTCTAAGCAAAGAGGTTCTCTATTCTACTAAAATCGGGCAAAGACTTCCCTACCCGTTAAGCTACACAAGTTCATCAGAATACAAATTTTATGTAAGTACGCTTTAATCTTCTTCGACGTGATTTCGCTCAAGTCTTTTCTCAGAATATCCTTCTATTACAGCTCAACATTCTTCTATGAATATTATATTCATTTCTATACAACTACAGATGTAATTTCCAATTACAATAGAAGGATAGGATTATTTACCCTGAAGCCCAAAATTATCCAAGTTTAACGTCGATCCCGAGCAACGCCTAGCTCCTACTCCGGTGCTCCAACCCGCCTCCAAACAACCCTTAGAAGTTCTACGAACTTCTTCCTAATACTTCAACCAACCGTGAAGATTTTCCTTAGGTTTTGTTTTGTGATCAAGGAAGTATAATAGTATTTCTCGGCTTTTCAGATGTTGTAACTCGAATACTACAAGGTATTTGGGCCAAGGTATTTTGGAATAAGAATAATACTGAGAGTATTTTCTACCATGGGTGTATTTTACGAAACAACTCAAGGTAGTGGGTACCCCACCACTAGCACCACTAGGAGTGGTAAATTTCTACCAAAGGCCTACTCAAAGGGGGAGTGAGGTCGACTAAACACTACAAGAGATGGAGGGATTTTCAAGACTTAGAGATTTTTAGGATGAAGAAGTTCATCAACTAAGGGGGGTATTTATAGGCCAACCAATGGCCAAGATCAAGCCAAGTGTTATGCAAGTGTACGGTCAAGATTTGGACAAGTGTTTCATGGGTCCCACTTGCTCAACAACTACACAAAAATATCCTACCAACTACAAGGCTCCAATTCGCCTCAATCGCGCCACAAGTCCACTCAATTAGAGGTGACAAGTGTCGCCTCTTGTTGGTCCAAAATATTTGGTCTCTCGGAAAAATCCGCAAAAATAGTAAATGACATAGCCGGAATTTTCCCTACGCAAGCTTTGGAAGACGTTTCATCGGAAAACGATTCTTTTCGGTAGTTGTGCACAAATAATTTCGGCCCTTGCCTACTTTAAGGCTCAACTTTTCTACGTACGTCCTCACGTACATACTCTGGAAATACGGGGTATAACATCATGGACTCGAGGTGAAATCGTATGGAATACATTCCCGGTCCATCTCATGGACTCGGTAGTCGTGTGAAATACATTCCCGGTTCATCTCATGAACGCGGTAGTCGTGTGAAATACATTCCAGGTTCATCTCATGAACGCGGTAGTCGAGTGAAATTGTCACACCCCGAACCCCGGGCCCGTGACTGGTGCCCTACCTGGGCACCCTTCTACCTTAACAACTAAGTAAACTGCGGAAATTAAATAACACCTCATTTTTTTTTAAAAACCAACGTACGTGCAAGGCAAAGCCGACAAGGCTGCCATATAATATACATAATCAAAGACACTACACTGTACATGAGTCCAATCTCACATATGAATACAGACCTCTAAGAGTTTTATCAAATACGACGACAAGGCCCGCCAGATCATAATCTGCATAAAAGCTTCAGATCAAGCGAACTATACCAAAATGATAAACTCCTCAACAGCAGGAGCTATCCAAAACTCGAGCAGGTCCTACACCGCCGATCACCAAACAACAGACCTAAACTCGCAGATTTAACGCAGCCTCGGGCGAGGTCAAGACGGGCACGTACCAAGATGTGAATGCAAGTACCAGAATGAAATCATAACATTTAAACAAAGCAGAGACATGTATGATAGCCAACCTACAGTACACAATACATAAGCAATCATATCAAGTCAGGGACGCAGGCCCTTAAGGTCACTACTCAAATATAACTATGTGTCTCACGCCCATAATATCAATCATGCCCGTGGAATCCTTCCTCACTGCCGGCAGTCCATGATGTAATAACTCCAATAAGGATACATGAACACCAAGTCCCACCTGTGTCCTAAATACCACGTGGTCTCATGCCCCTAATCCCACATCGTAAAAGCATGACCATGTGGTAACACAAAAATCCGGCATATATGATAATCAAATTACAACACATTGTGCCTTACTAACAATGAGAGTAAATGAGTATCCTTACAATATAAAATAGAAGCTCATGATCAAAACAAGACCATCCGCCCGCAGATCATTTAACCATCCTACTCCCGGGACTATTTCACCCAGATAGGCCGCGTGGACCCGCGTGAGGTATTCTCGTGACGGGACTATTTCACCCGCATAAGCCCTTACGACTCGCACGAGGTATTCCTCGTGATAGGTCGGACCCGCCTACCGGGACTATTTCACTCGCATAAGTCCTTACGACCCACACGAGGTATTCCTCGTGATCGCTGGTAGCAATTCCACTAATCAGAATGCCACAAACCCGGAATGACCCCGAACGACCGATATACCAATAGCACACAACCGCTATTTCAAAGACACATAGGCGCTTCAACTAAACAAGCCAAAGTACTTATCAAGGCACACATAGAATAATTCTCAATTAATCAAGCCAAAGTACTTATCAAGGCACACTTAGACTAATTCTCAATTAATCAGGCCAAAGTACTTATCAAGGCACAAATAGAAAAATTCTCAATTAATCAAGCCAAAGTACTTATCAAGGCACACTTAGACTAATTCTCAATTAATCAGGCCAAAGTACTTATCAAGGCACAAATAGAATAATTCTCAATTAATCAAGCCAAAGTACTTATCAAGGCACACTTAGACAAATTCTCAATTTATCAAGCCAAAGTACTAATCAAGGCACACTTAGAATAATTCTCAATTAACAAGCCAAAGTACTTATCAAGGCACACTTAGACAAATTCTCAATTTATCAAGCCAAAGTACTGCGTACGTACATTCTTTTGAAAAGACTCCTTTTTATGTAAAATCCCAAGATACTAACACCCGTAGTATCAAGGCGTGTCTATTCTTCAAAGTAAGTTACTATACTTTTGGAAACTCATTTCGAAGCTTGAAACCTAGTAACTTCAAATTTTCACAAACTAGGCAACTTATGCCGATTAATCAAAATAGACAACTTTCTAAACCTTCCATAAAGCCGTTATAACCAACTTCCCATAAAGCCGTTATAACCCTTTATGGTTTTAGACATATCCATTCCTTTTATAACCAAGAGACTTATACTATTAAAACCAAGTATCGCATACTTACAAATCAAGTTCTTAACTTTCAAAACACTTCAAGTCTCTTAATATATAGAAAACAAGTTTCTTCTACTTTTAAACCTCAAGTAACTCACTCCTTTAAAACAAGTTACTTCTCTTAAATCATGTCATTTCTCCTCTTTTAAAACAATTAAGTAAATCACTCCTTTGACTCCCCTAAAGTCATTATAATGACCTTTAGGATTTAGAGTGAGGGGAAGAGGGGGCAGCCCTCGGCCCGATCATCCAATTCGCTCCAACAGACAGGCATGGTTCTGTAGTCAAAGCAACTACTAAGGCACTAGCCCAAAAGATTTGGAAACCACTTCCTTTTCAAGACTCTATGTACTTTAAGTAAAATACTTTCACTTTTAAGAATCCAACTTCACTAAGGTAATGGATTATACAACTTACAATTTAAACATAAAAGTACAATCAAAGGAAGTACATAGAACAAATTCTACTTTAGGCAATCCAAATACAACCAAGGAATGGATCATTTAAGGAGTAGGACATACTTTCTTTATCTTAAGGAATCATGCTAGAAGAGGAGATAGTTCACATACCTCTTCGGCTAAAATCCACAAGCTGCTTCTAATATGCCGTGACGAGAAGATCAACCTATAATGGTCACAACAAGACTATCAACTTCTAGTCTCAACGAGAATAATACTAAGTATACGGTCTCTAATTCTACGGAAAATCGGGCAAAGACTTCCTTTGTTTCTACTCACTTTGCCACCTTTTCAAGGCCGAATACACAACCAACAAGCCACATTTAAGGCTCCAAACAACAACCAAACAGTGGGATTACACGCCTTACAATACGTAAAATTCCGCCCCACAATTCATACCAAATAGTATAATACTTCACTAGCCATTCTCGCCAACATATAACCAATAACACTACGCCTTTTCCAATCCTTTTCCAATTTCAAGTTCTTAGGTCAACATGTTATTTAGTCATAAACAACTTCAACAACTACAATTTCCTTCTTTATTCAACACGCGATTTACTTAAACTAATAATCAACTTCAATTCCAATCTTAAAGCTAAACATGCTAGTTTTCTGATTAGGTTCCAATAGCCCATAAACATATCAAACTTCATACTATATAACACATGCCATAAAATCCATAGCTACAACAATAAGTAAGTCTTAACTACTAAAACGACAAAATTTATACCTTTCCAAGCCCTTAAAATTTCCAAGATCCAAAGTCGCTACTTTAGAAATTCTTAGCTCCTTTCCTTAAGTTCCAATCCGCCTCCAAGCACTCCTGTAGGCCCATTAATAACCCATCTTCAAGTTCCAACTTCAAAGTTGAAAACTCCATTAGTTTCCGCTTATGACTAACGTGAAAACTCCGCTTCCAAATATTTCTATTGAGATAACCTTACAACACTCTTAGAACCTTGGTTTAAAGTTCAGGATAAAGGAACAAAATTACAAAATTTCATGCAAGTGGGAGACCAAACCCGAGAGCTCTTCTAGGCTAAGCTCAATGTTCTCAAATTTTTCTAAGTGTAATGAGCTAGTCTTGCACTAGTAGTAACCTTATAAAACACAATTGAGGGTTTAGATGTCCACAAATGCGAGGTTAGGACGGGTTTCACTGATCAAGCCTAGTGGACAAGTCGACTCACAACAATATCAAGCTTCAAGACTTATCTTCTACCATGGTCAATGACCATTTTGACCTTACACAATTTCGACCAAGCCACGTGGAAGGAGTGCCACGTGTCGCCTCTCATTCGCCCATAAAATTCAGAACCTCATGGGTCCCACAAACGAAATTTCTGTGGGCCCCACGTGACCAAATCCAGAAAAATAAATTTCCATAAGGTTAAGAGTTCCATACTCTTCAAATAATGCATTTTGAGAATCCAATTCTCAACAACGAACATTTTTCCTTTCCGACGTTTCTAACATTTTCCGCTCTGAAACAATTCTTCCTTTCGCACTAATTTCCTAGTCTTGATTCCTTACGCATTCTCTTATACATGTCCTGACTTACTGGTGTAACATTCTTCCCCTTAGAATCATTCGCCCGAATGTTCTTAGTCTGTCACGCTTATACAAACTCCAGACAATCTCTATACTATGCCTATCAATCAAATGCACAAGACCAACGACGCCACATACGGCCACCACATAACATACGTGAACATAATAATGGACCTTCCGTCCGTGGTCCCTTCTCACAAAACTCGGCGTTACGCTTTTCCCAAACACGGATCCTTAGAGGTTCCTTTCTTTCCTTACTTGTCATACTTTCTCGCACTTTCAAACTCATCTAGTACACGCATAAAATCTCAAATTTGTTTCTGCTCCCAACTGAGTTACTAACTAACTTGGCCATATTGTTACTTACATTCCCGTTAAGGCTTTTCTCGGCCCCACGACCTAGTTCCGTGGAACGCGCCCACAAACTCGCATAACGATTTACTAAACTGGGCCTGCATCCCTGACCCTATCACATAATCTGACCATTTCTAATCGATATCACCCCATTCCATACTATCGCTAACCCGAAATGAGTCCATAACCCACTCATCGCCACACTTAACTCCTCATTCCTAGTCCAAATAAATTTCTCTTATCTCCGTGTACTTCTCACCCTATCCTCCCATTCACTAGAGGTTCGCCACATAGGCCAAAGTATTTCTACGCACAATCTTCCCTATCGTCTTACATCACATGGGTAAATACAACTTGTGAACTCTACACAACTATAGTCTCAGTCCACTTATCATTCTTGTCAACATTCTTAACTTCTCACGTTACTAATCAAGGTATCCCTACCTCTGGGGTACTATCACTTACAACTGCTAGCAACAAAGGGAAAACATATCTGCTAGGGCGAAATCTGAATCTATCAATGCACGCATGATTCAAAAGAATCGAGATATACCAGAACCCCGCGCGATGCCGCCTCCGATCCTCGCCAAGAGTCACGCCATTCCCGCGTTCAAGGACCGCCAGAACTATAAACTCCACTGACTCTACCACTACCGCCGACATCCAACACCTCGCCTGGGACGACAACCGCGAGGAAAGTGAACCAACTACAATTTCATAGTCGAGCCACCTCACCTGCTTCTTCTAAAAGGACATACTGCAATATGGCCCGATGGCTACAATAAAACAAAGACCCGCGCTATAACGGCATTTCGAACGACGCTTACCACATCTCAAACACCGAGGAATAGGTGGCCTCGATCGAGAAAATCCTTGGCTCCTCCGGTAACCTCGACTCGAGCTCGACCGCGCCTAAATACCTCGGGTCCACCTTCCACCGTGAGCCGCGGTATGTACCGGGTAGGTCGACGAATATCTCACTGGCTGGCGCAGGCCCAAAAACTCACCTAATAACCAACCGGCTAACCTCTTACGCAGATCTCCGCTACCGCCTCTACCTCTCGTGACACTGTCAGATCGCCGAATAACCTCTCGCTGATGAAACCGCAGCACCGCTTATCTTGGTCAATAACATAATGGCTTCCTTCATGACCCTAAAGTCTCCCTTAATCGAGAAACCGAGGCTCGTGCTGGCCTCAAAACTCGCGAAGTTAACTCACGATCGCGAATAACATCCAGATAACCCGGGCATAAGCCCTATCAACTCTCTCGAGTCCGACTAGTAGCTCTCGCTACTCCTTTGCCCTTCGTCGGCCGCTGCTCCTCGAGGCATAATCAGAACACAATAATACGCCGAGAGGAATTATCTTACTAACACAAATTTCTATGGCACGATCTTAGAGTGAGAAGAATAAACCAACTCCTAAATGTCCCGTAGCTCCTCGCATGGGCGTGGCGCGCAACACACCGATAATCAAGACTTACTAGACACGGCCAGAACATTCCGAGGATTGATCGCTTCGATACCACTGCCACACCCCTCAACCTCAAGCTCGGATCGTGCCCTACATGGGCACCCTTCTACCTTAACAACTAAGTAAACTGCGGAAATTAAATAACACCTCATTTAAAAAAAAAAAAAACCAACGTACGTGCAAGGCAAAGCCGACAAGGCTGCCATATAATATACATAATCAAAGACACTACACCGCATACGAGTCCAATCCCACATACGAATACGCACTTAAGAGTTTTATCAAATACGACGACAAGGCCCCACAGACTATAATCAGATAAAAGCTCAGATCGGGCGAACTATACTAAAATGATAAACTCAATGCAGGAGCTATCCAAAACTCGAGCAGTGGTCCTACACTCGCCGATCACCAAACAACAGACCTAAACTCGCAGATGAACGCAGCTCGGGCGAGGTCAAGACGTAAGAATGCAAGTATGTGAACAAGAGTACTCAGAATGAAATCATAATACCTAAACAAAGCAGAGACATGATGATAGCCAACCTACAAGACACAATACATAAGCAACATATCAAGTCGTGACGCAGCCCTTAAGGTCACTACTCAAATATAACTATGGGTCTCACGTCCATAATATCAATCATGCCCGTGGAATCCTTCCTCACTGCCGGCAGTCCATGATGTAATAACACCAATCTGGATACTGAACACCAAGTCCCACCTGTGTCCTAAATGCCTCGTGGTCGCATGCCCCGGAATCCCACATCGTAAAAGCATGACCATAGGGTAACACAAACAACCGGCATATATGATAATCAAATTACAACACATTGTGCCTTACTAACAAATGAGAGTAAATAAGAGTATCCTTACAATATAAAATATAAGCTCATGATCAAAACATGACCATCCGCCCGCAAAGATCATTTAACCATCCTACTCGGGACTATTTCATCCGTGATAGCCGCTGTGGACCCGCGTGAGGTATTCCTCGCACGGGACTATTTCACCCGCATAGTCGTGGTAATCCGCATGAGGTATTCCTCGTGATAGGTCGGACCCGCCCGCACGGGACTATTTCACTCGCATAAGTCCTTACGACCCGCATGAGGTATTCCTCAGATCGCGGGTAGCAATTCCACGAAATCGCAAATGCCACAAACCCGTGGAATGACCCCAAACGACCGATATACCAATAGCACACAACCGCTATTTCAAAGACACATAGGCAGTTCTCAACTAAACAAGCCAAAGTACTTATCAAGGCACACATAGAATAATTCTCAATTAATCAAGCCAAAGTACTTATCAAGGCACACTTAGACTAATTCTCAATTAATCAGGCCAAAGTACTTATCAAGGCACAAATAGAAAAATTCTCAATTAATCAAGCCAAAGTACTTATCAAGGCACACTTAGACTAATTCTCAATTAATCAGGCCAAAGTACTTATCAAGGCACAAATAGAATAATTCTCAATTAATCAAGCCAAAGTACTTATCAAGGCACACTTAGACAAATTCTCAATTTATCAAGCCAAAGTACTAATCAAGGCACACTTAGAATAATTCTCAATTAACAAGCCAAAGTACTTATCAAGGCACACTTAGACAAATTCTCAATTTATCAAGCCAAAGCATCACAGACGCATATCTCTTTTGAAAAGACTCCTTTTTATGTAAAATCCCAAGATACTAACACCCGTAGTATCAAGGCGTGTCTATTCTTCAAAGTAAGTTACTATACTTTTTGAAACTCATTTCGAAGCTTGAAACCAAGTAACTTCAAATTTTCACAAACTAGGCAACTTATGCCGATTAATCAAAATAGACAACTTTCTAAACCTTCCATAAAGCCGTTATAACCAACATCCCATAAAGCCGTTATTGTCACGACCCGTTCCGGGGCCCGTGACTGGTGCCTTACCTGGGGCACCCAAGTAGTCATACATCAGAGTAATCAGCGGAAATATAAAGCAAGACATGAAACAGTTTATAAAATAAGACACAGTTTATGTGAGAAAACATCGCCTTTCGGCATATATACATAAACATGGTTTAGCCTATATCCGACATCGCATAACATACTACGCACTTAAGGAAATATACAACTATGGGCGACAGTGGCCCCGCCATACCTCGATCAGACAAAACTATCTACAACAGTGAGATCATACCCAAAAGTAGAGCCTCCTAAAAGACGGAGCTCCCGACACCAACGCAGATCCTAAGAATGGATCTAAAGACTGCCCTCTTACCGCGCAGATGAACGCACTTCAAGGAGGTCAAGATAACAGTACTAAGTATATGAAATCAGAAATACTTAAATGAAACATATCATTTTAAAAACAGCTTTGCAAGATGTATAAAACAACCAAGGAAACCGCATATAAGTGCACATCACAAACAAGAGCAAAGAATAGTAAATCAGAATGTGTCTTTTCTAGGTCGCGAATGATCAAGCAGGCCACCGCCCGTAGTATCACCATGCAAGCCTAACTCGACTTCGTAGTCCGCATAGCCAATCACATAGGCCCGCATAGAGTATATAACCCCGCATCGAGGGTAGCTACTCGCATCGCCCCGACTCGTCCGCACGCCACACTGACCGCATGGTATAACCCCGCACACTAACCTGAACTCCCGTAGCTCCGCATAGGTCCCTTCGACCCGCATGAGGTATTCTCGAATCACGGTCCTGCATCACCGAAGTCTACCCCGCATCGGAGGCGCCTTAACCCCTGCATATGTCAAGAGCGATGTTACACTAACCCAACAGCTTATCGTTAACAACATAAGCACAACAAGAATACTTTTTACACAAACGCTATACAAGACACTAACACACATAGTATCATATCATGTCTACTTATCAAACCATCTTATTATTCTTTTCACAATTCAATATAAGTCCGTTATAAACACATAGGCAAACTGCTTTTTTATCAATCTTGCCGTTATACTTAACTTCCCATAAAGCTAGTATAACTCTTAAGCTTCTCATAAAACCGTTATACCTCGTAGTTGCAGGTATGTATGCGAGGACGACGCATTTAGAGTACGCATGTAAAATTTTGAAAAGAAAGAAAGACGCTGAGTTTTCACTTAAAAGTTTCCGCTATTTGTGAAGAAAAAGGTTCGTTAACGGGAATCGATTCTGATTTGGCATTTGACTTCATAGATTATATTAGAATTTTGAGATTTTATTTTCTGAATGGTCACGGGCCCACGGAGAAATTTACTGCCGTGGCCCGCTTTGTTTTTGAGATTTCGTATTTTGGATATTTTCTAAGACGAAATATTCGAACCTGGGGCGACACGCGTCACCCCACGTGGCACCCACGGCCGATTTTACATTTGTGCACAACACCCGGCCGAGTCGTTGACGAAACGCTTACAGAATCTCGGGCGGAAAATTCCGCCATGTCGCTTTGTATTTTTGGATTTTTCCGAGAGACGAAACATTTTGGACCAACGGAGGGCGATACGTGTCACCCTCACAACGGAGACAGTAGCGCACTGGCCGCCTGGGAGGCAAGTCAGGCTAGATATTCGTGTAGATATTTGAGGGTTTTCGAGTAGGGCCAGGTGCACTTGGCTTGATCTTGGCCTTACACTTGCCTTGCACATGGCTTAATCTCGCCATCGGTTGGCCTTGGTTTTGCTATAAATACCCTCCTCATGAAGACTTATTCATTCACTCTCACTTTGTCTAAGTCTTCAAATCCTCCTCCCTCTAGTAGCCTCGCCCTAAGCCTCTCCCTCCCTCCTCCTCGGGCCTTTGGCCGAGCGGTCCCCTCACAAGCCATGGGTACCCCTAGCCTAGTTGTTTTCAGATAATACCCCTTTGTCAGGTATAGAAATACTCCCTAGTATTGTTATAATGCCCAAAATACCTTAGCCTCAGACCTTGTAGTATTCCAAAGATACCTCTTTACGTAGAGTCCTAAATACTACCTTTGTCCTTTTAGTCTCAAACCGAAACCCTAAGGAAATCTTCATAGCTTGGTCAAGATTTGAGCAGGTTGGTTAGAACTTCTAAGGTTGTTTGGAGTGGTTCGAGCGCACTGAGCTGAGCTAAACCTTGCTCAGATCGACATTATAACTTGATAATTTTGGGCTTATCGAGGTAATTATCTGTCTCTATTGTAATTGGAAATTACATGCTTGTTAGAATATATAGTTGAAGATACTATATACGGAACTATACTTAGTATTCGCAATGTCTTTTGACTTAAGCCTCAAGAATAAAGAATCGAATCGAATCAGATTTACATAGATCAGATTGCAAAGAGACTTTGTAGAATTGTACACGCCCGCTAGATTTAAACCCCGGTTGGCTTGCAGCCTACTGATAGAGAGAGATTTACGCTGCCATGTGGGGAGGTGCGAATTTTCTATGTAAAGATGTAAACTTATGTTTGGGGTTAATAGACGCCAGGACCTTTATAGTGAAAGTTTCAAGAGTAGCGATTCTACCTTATGAGCGGAAAGTGGCTGCCAGTGCGTTGTAGTACTGGAGCATTTTGCTTATCGTCGATAAATCGTCGCGAGGTACGCGAACCTCTTCCTATCTTTTCTAGTACGATGGTTGTGGAACTATGTAGTACGTAGACGCATACGTGCTAAGTGATTTGTTGGTTTAAAACATGTGCGTTATAATAGCTTTACGGGAAATTAGTTATAACGACCTTACGTAAGTTGAAAATGGTTTATCGATGTTAGAAGTTAAGAGACTTGATCTTATAAGATAAGAGACTTAACTTATTTGTTTTAATGCGAGGTTTGTGTGAAACCTCATTCATGAGTAATGAGTACTTGGTTTTAAAGGATAATGTTTTATCGATTTCGAATCGTAACGTATCGGCGCACTACCGCAAATGCTAATAAAGGAAAATGTATCAATAATGACGTGTTGTATTAAAACCAAGAGAAACCTCCATCCGCATAGAAACTAAGATTAGACAAAATGATATTACATTTTCTAGATCATGGTCACGTAATAAGAATGTTGTAAACAAGAATAACCTACTCACGCGAGACATATATTACTCAATTGTTCTAAAAAGGAATCAAGTGATTAAGTTCGGGAACTATGAAACCATTTGAAAATGAGGTTTTCGAGTAATCAAACTAGGCAAACCGAACTTAGGAAAAGAATGTCATATTTGATTTTGAAAAGGAACGGGTTGGTCATTCTAATACTACGTATCGTGACTTTTATGTAAGAATGGATCTCTTTAAAAGAACTTAACGACGTAGTACTGGGGTTAAAAACCCGACTTTGGCATAAAATGAAAGTACTTTGAGTCAGGTGAAACTTGCCTACGCTTGTTGTTGTGAAACTCGCCTATGCTTGTCATTGTGAAACTCGCCTATGCTTGTTGTCGTGAAACTTGCCTATGCTTGTGATTATAGCCTTTGTGCAAGTGCGGGTATTTCGTGTTACCGCTGCTCTCGATGCAGAGGCCTACGACTTGTCGAGAACTTACTCGACGCGGCCGGCAAATGACGGAGAATTCCACGTATGTTTCCATTTTGATTATCGCCTTGGTTGTTGATGTCACACGGACATGTCTACACCGACGCAGACTCGGCACGCGCTACGCGGTCGTTGATTACCCGATATATGGTTATTGTGGTTACATGGACATGTCTACACCGAGGTAGAATTCGGCACGTGGCTACGCGGCAGGTTGATCACCCAAAGATATTATCGTTGACGCCATACGGACGGTTCACACCGAGGTAGAATTCCGGCACGCGCCACGGGCATCGTATTATTGTTGCATCACGACACGCCTACACCGATGCAGACTCCGGCACGCGCGCGACGCGAACATGATTGACGCCGCGGGCGAGACCCATAGTTATATTTGAGTGATGACTGAGGCGCGAGTCCTCGATCGACATGATCGCTTTTATGTCAGGAATCAGAGTTTGCTATCATACATGCCTCCCGCTATATAGACTAGTATGATTTCATTACGATTTTTTACGCTTCACATACTTGGTACCGCTGCATCGACTCCTTCGGGGCCGCGCTCATGCCGCAGTAGAGGTACATCGGCCGTGGATCCCCGCCTAGATCACAGCCAACAGATTGGAAGCTCCGCTTTCTGAGGCTTATCTTTTGCATGTGTTCCCCGAGTCAGGTTCTGTACATTCGTGGTACGGCGGCCCCGCCCCGCCATAGTCGTTGTAAATCTTGCAGGTCCGTAGTACCGCCGCAAGGTGGTTGTAAAGCGATTAAACTGCTCGTTTTATGATATACCAAGGCAACCGCTTTGGCCTGCTTATTATTATATCTCTGTTTCATGACTCATGTTTTATTTTCCGCCGTTTTCTCCGATGTCAGATCACCAGGTGCCCGATAAGGCACCGAATTCGCCCCGAACGTCGTTACAAAAGTGGTATCGTGAGCCGTTAATCCTCTGAAAGTGCTCCACGCACTGCGTTCAGTAGTCTTGATTATCGTGTCAGGCACTACATCTATAATCGTGAGGCTATAGGACATTTAGGATTGGTTTCATTCTTCTCATTCCGAGATCGTGCCTTAGAGTCAGGTTGTAAGCTGGACCCTCCGACGTATCTCATTTTTACCAGCTATGCCTCCGCAGTGGCAACCAGAGCCCAGAGGGCAAGGCGCCGAGGGTGCCGCAGTGAGATACAGAGGAGTACGTGGCGCAGCCCGCATAAAGACTGAGGTCAGGCTTCGACGGCGGGTTTTGGACGCCGCCACCCCAAAGAGAGGTTAGAGTCGCAGAATGGCCGCCGAGACCGCAGCACTCGAGCCTCCACCCCACACACCGGGCGCAGGAGACGGGTTGGACGCGAGACGGCCCGCTTGCCGCCGTGGTCGTGGCTGCTGGCGAGAGAGGCCGACGCAGCAGCCTCAGCCCAAAGAAGACCGTGGCCGCACTCCGAGCAGATAGCTCGAGGTCAGCGGACTTTCGAGTCAGAGCCCGCCGTAGTTTTACGGGTCGAGGCTCGAGGATGATCCGCAGGAGTTCATCCGCAGCTACACGATCACGCGGTGATCAAGGCTTCGTAAACCGAAATCAGTGACCTTTGTTCGCACGGCCGCGTGATACCGCAATGATTGGTTTGATTCACGAGCTTTCCCGGGAGAGTACGCACCTCCAGCAGATGGGATGAGTTTTCGGGCTTTCTCACGCACTTCTTGCCTCCGCAGATGGCGAGGGCACGCCGGCGATTTTTGATGCTTAGATGCAGCGCGCATTTGCTCGAGTACAATGCGAGTTCGACTCATCGCCCGTGACGCCCCAAATACAGTAGCTAGTATGGAGGATCGAGTGCACCGATATGTTACAGTGGCTCGGCGATTACACGTCAGAGGCATGTTCAGAGTAGCTCTTCACCGTACGGACATTGCCCGCACGCAGCTCACGCACCAGACGAGGTACGAGAGGTCGACTAACGCACCGGATCACAGGCAGGCCAGACATCGTGGTCTTTATGACTTTCGAGGCGGACCGCCAAAGAAGATATTAGTTTTGCACCTCCGCCAAGGCAGAGTGGTCCTCCACAACCTTCAGAGTATTCGGAGCAGTCGTGGCTCCAAGGGTTCAGTGTTTCCAGCGGCGGCGCGTTGCTGACGCGGTCACCCCTACCTCGCGTGGTCGATGGTAGACCACATTTCGGGAGTGTCGCGTGCCAGGAGCTTGTTATTTTTGCGACAGCAGGCCATTTTGCGAGGAACCGCCCAACCAAGGGTAGCACGGATGTTACGACTCACCACGGATCACCGCTGGTTCATCGCCTTTCATAGCCACGCTGCAGGCGTGCCTATGATTAGAGCGAGCAGAGCTTCGTATATCCTTAACCTCTAGAGTTTTGGTATGCTTGTTATGATGGTCTCATTATTATGTGCTATGTACGAATAGCGCTGTGTTAATTGTGAGTTAGAAAACACGCTTAGTCGGAGGATACGATGGCACGGTAAGCGAACCTTAGACTATGTCACGACCGAGACCTTGTGGTAAGGTCGCTCGAAAGTTAAAGAGTTATTTTTGACCCTTATCGAGTAGTAGTATACGGGATTTATTTGTGTGATAAGTCCGTGGGTAGTGTGAGACGGAAGTGGTAGCTTTCATGACGTGAATTAGTAAGATTGTTCCGATCGGGAACAAGAGTTTGGCGCGTCGGGGTCGGGCCGAGGACCATTTATGGTCAACCCAGAACCCGTGGGGTGGGGTCATCGTGGTCCCGCCAGTGGTAGGGTCACGAGGATGCTAGGCCCAAGTTTGTGTGACCAACGATGAGTTCGTGGACGCGCTCGACTGCAGCCGTTCGTAAAGGCCGGAATGGCCTTAAGGAAGTTTGAGGTTAGTAAGATGACCAAGTTCGAGGTAGTGACTCCGCAGATTTTCGAACTAAGTAATGACCAAGTATGGTACGATCGAGAGTTCGAGTGTTCGAGAAGCGGTACAACGAGTAAGCGATAAGATAACGCAGTTATTTCGCGCTGCCGCGCATCGCAACTCGTTGTGAGGAACTTTATCGTTATTCGATTGAGAAGGAACATTCTGACGAATGTTTCTGGCGAGGGAGAATGTTATACCCCGTAGTTGCAGTGGTATGTATGTGAGGACGCATTTGAGCAATGGCGTAAAAATTTTGAAAAGAAAGAAAGATGCGAGTTTTCACTTTAAAAGTTTCCTGCTATTTGTGAAGAAAAAGGTTCGTTAACGGGAATTCGATTCTGATTTGGCATTTGGACTTCATAGATTATATTAGAATTTTGAGATTTTATTTTCTGAATGGTCACGCTGGGCCCACGGAGAAATTTACGCTTTAAGGCCCGCTTGTTTTTGAGATTTCCGCATTTTGGATATTTTCTAAGACGAATATTCTGGCGACCGGGGCGACACGTGTCACCCCACGTGGCACCCATGGCCGATTTTACATTTGTGCACAACACCCATTGAGTCGTTGACTAAACGCTTACAGAACTTCATGGCGGAAAATTCCGCTATGTCGCTTTGTATTTTTATGATTTTTCCGAGATGAAACATTTTGACCAACGGAGGGTGATATGTGTCACCTCACAACGGAGACAAGCACTTGGCCGCTTGGAGTGGCAAGTCAGGCTAGATATTTGTGTAGATATTTGCAGGGTTTTACGAGTAGGCTGTGGTGCACTTGGCTTGATCTTCGCCTTACACTTGCCTTGCACATGGCTTAATCTTGGCCATCGGTTGGCCTTTGGTTTTGCTATAAATACCCTCCTCAGAAGACTTATTCATTCACCCTCACTTTGTCTAAGTCTCAAATCCTCCTCCCTCTAGAGCTCTCGCCCCAAGCCTCCCCTCCCTCCTCCGTGGCCTTGGCCGAGGCGGTCCCCTCAGGTGCTAGCCATGGTACCCCTAGCCTAGTTGTTTTCATAATACCCTTTGTGGTATAGAAATACTCCTAGTATTGTTATAATGCCCAAAATACCTTAGCCTTGTACCTTGTAGTATTCCAAAGATACCTCTTTACGTAGAGTCCTAAATACTACCTTTGTCCTTTAGTCTCAAACCGAAACCCCAAGGAAATCTTCATACTTGGTCAAGATTCGAGCAAGTTGGTTAGAACTTCTAAGGGTTGTTTCGAGTGGTCTGAGCGCACTGAGCCGAGCCAAACCTTGCTCAGATCGACATTATAACTTGATAATTTTGGGCTTATCGAGGTAATTATCTGTTCTCTATTGTAATTGGAAATTACATGTTTGTTAGAATATATAGTTGAAGATACTATATACGGAACTATACTTAGTATTCGCAATGTCTTTTGACTTAAGCCTCAAGAATAAAGAATCGAATCGAATCAGATTTACATAGGATCAGACAAGAGACTTGTGTAGAATTGTACACGCCCGTTAGACGTAAACCCTCGGTTGGCCAGCCGACTCGATAGAGAGAGATTTACGCCGTCATGTGAGGTGTACGAATTTTCTATAGAAAGATAAACTTATGTTTTGGGGTTAATAGACGCCAGACCTTTATAGAAAGTTCAAGAGTAGCGATTCTACCGGCGAGTGGAAAGGGCCAGTGCGTTGTAGTACTGAGCATTTTGCTTATCGTCGATAAATCGTCGCGAGGTACGCGAACCTCTTCCTATCTTTTCTAGCACGATGGTCAGGAACTATGTAGTACGGCAGACGCATACGTGCAAGTGATTTGGTTGGTTTAAAACATGTGCGTTATAATAGCTTTACGGGAAGTTAGTTATAACGACCTTATGTAAGTGAAAATGGTTTATCGATGTTAAGTTAAGAGACTTGATCTTATAAGATAAAGAGACTTAACTTATTTGTTTTAATGCGAGGTTTGCGGAAACCTCATTCATGAGTAATGAGTACTTGGTTTTTAAAGGGATAATGTTTTACCGATTTCGAATCGTAACGTGTATCGGCTGCACCACCGCAGCTGCTAATAAAGGAAAATGTATCAATAATGATGTTGTATTAAAACCAGCAGAAACCTCCATCCGCATAGAAACTAAGATTTAGACAAAATGATATTACATTTTCTAGATCATGGTCATTGTAATAAGAATGTTGTAAACAAGAATAACCTACTCACGTGAGACATATATTACTCAATTGTTCTAAAAAGGAATCAAGTGATTAAGTTTGGGAACTATGAAACCATTTGAAAATGAGAAGCTCGAGTAATCAAACTAGGCAACCGAACTTAGGAAAAGAATGTCATATTTGATTTTGAAAAGGAACGGGTTGGTCATTCTAATACTACGTATCGTGACTTTTATGTAAGAATGGATCTCTTTAAAAGAACTTAACGATGTAGTACTGGGGTTAAAACCCGACTTTGGCATAAAATGAAAGTACTTTGAGTCAGGTGAAACTTGCCTACGCTTGTTGTGAAACTTGCCTATGCTTGTTGTCAGAAACTCGCTTATGCTTGTTGTCGTGAAACTTGCCTATGCTTGTAATGATAGCCTTTGTTGCGCAAGCGTGGTATTTCGCGGTTACCGCGCCTCTCGACAGAGGCCTGGCCGACTTGTCGAGAACTTACTCGACGCAATGGCCGCCGACGAGAATTCCACGTATGTTTCATTTTGATTACCGCTCATTGCTGATGTCACATGGACATGTCTACACCGATGCAGAATTCCGGCACGCGCCACGCGTCGGGTTGATTACCCGATATATGGTTATTGTGGTTACATGGACATGTCTACACCGAGGTAGAATTCCGGGGTACGCTGCCACGCGTGGTTGATCACCCAAAGATATTATCGTTGATGCCATACGGACGCGTCTACACCGAGGTAGAATTCCGGTACGCGTGGCCACGGGCATCGTATTATTGTCGCATCATGGACATGTCTACACCGATGCAGAACTCGGTACGCGCCGACGCGAACATGATTGATGCCGGGCGCGAGACCCATAGCGTTATATTTGAGTGATGACTGAGGCGAGTCCTCGATCGACACGATCGCTTATGTCAGGAATCGTAGTTCGTTATCATATACGTCTCCCGCTTTATATAGACTAGTATGATTTCATTACGCATTTTTTACGCTTTCACATACTTGGTACCGGCAGATCGACCTTCTGGCCGCGTCATGCCGCAGTAGAGGTACATCGGCCGTGGATCCCCGCCTAGGATCACAACAACAGATTGGAAGCCCGCTTCTTCTGAGGCTTATCTTTTGCATGTTCCCCGAGTCAGAGGTTCTGTACATTCTGCAGGTATGGCGGCCTCGCCCCGCCATAGTCGCTGTAAATCTTGCAGGTCCAGAGTACCACAAGTGTGGTTGTAAAGCGATTAAACCGTGTTTTACGATATACCAAGGCAACCGCTTTGGTTGGCCTGCTTATTATTATATCTCTTGTTTCATGACTCATGTTTTATTTTCCACGTTTTCTCGATGTCAGATCACTAGGTGCCCGATATGCAAGAATCGCCCCTAACGGGTCGCTACAAAAACAAATTAGTTCTCTTCTAAAAATGATTCAAGATTCTTTGAAATGCTTTCGCACCTTATTATTCAAAGCTGCCAGGCATTGCCGTGAAGTGTTATTCAAAGTGCTTAAGCAGGCATTGCCGTAAGTATTATTCGCTAACATATGTACGCTCACCGCATATATATATTGTAAAATATCATGCTTTAGAAGAATCACATACCTTCTCAAATAAAACCACCGCCAAGTCAATATGTCGCACGCAGAGTCACCATAATAGTCACTGCACATCTATCAAAGACTACTCAAGGTCATTCTAAACAGAGGGTTCACAATTCTATGGAAAGTCAAGACTTCCCTACCCACGAGCTATATAAGTCATCGTGAAAATAG
This sequence comes from Przewalskia tangutica, assembly GCA_029844215.1. Classification (NCBI taxonomy): domain Eukaryota; kingdom Viridiplantae; phylum Streptophyta; class Magnoliopsida; order Solanales; family Solanaceae; genus Przewalskia; species Przewalskia tangutica. The sequence continues at coordinate 289,643 of JAQGDG010000160.1, forward strand.
TCCTATGTAAGTACAAATTGATTATTCTTCTTTAAACCCTTCTATCGTGGTAACAATCAATTCTATTCTGTGATATTCTTCTAAGTATTTAATACTTATTCTAATACTACTACAGAAGTATTCTCTATTTCAAAAGAGGGTTAGGATTAGTTACTCCTAAGCCCAATAATATCCTAGAAAAGTCGCACTGAGCAAGGTTTTGCTCCTAAGTTGTACGCTCCATGAAACCTTAGAAGTTCTTCACAACTTCTACTAAGTACTAAGGTATTTGGGCTAGGTATTTCTGGGCATTATAACAATACTAGAAGACAACTTTTCTACCAAGGAGTGGGGTAGATTTTGCTAGTTAAGGGGCCCCGCCAAACTACTAGGCTGTATGGGGTATTCGCCAATGGCCTTCACAAGGGAGTGGAGGAGGTTGGACTAAAAGAGCTACAGGGAGAGGAGAGGATTTTCAAGACTTGAAAGATTTGTGGACGAAGAACTCTTCATCTCTGGGCTGGTATTTATAGTCAAGAAGTGGCCAACCAATGGCCAAGATTAAGACAAGTGCAAGGCAAGTGTAAGTGAGGATTAACTATACACAAATATCCTACTAACTCCTCGACGGTGCACAAGGCACAAAAACGTGCTCACCATGTCCAATTCGGCCCAAACGGACGCATTTCAAGTCCATCAATCGAGGGTGACAAGGTCGCCTCCCGCTGGTCCAAAATGTTTCGCCTCTAAAAATCCGCAAAAATTAGAAATGGCATAGCCGAATTTACCCTACGAAAGCCGTGGAAACGCTTCGCCTAAAACTATTCGCTTTGTGAGTCAGGCCCAAAAATCGCCCAAGCCTAAACTTTGCTACAACTTTTGACGTATTCCCTTACGCATACTCCGAAATACGGTATAACATTCTCTCTCCTTAGAAACATTCATCCCGAATGTTCCTTCCAAGACGCTTAACGATAAGATTCTTCATAACTTAAACAAGCTTTGCAAATGCCACACGCGCCACAAAACAACACTTAGGCATAAACGAGTAATGAAAATTTACAAGTAGAAAGTGAATTACCCGGAGGCGCGGAATAGCGAGATACTTCGCCTCATATCCTCCTCGCTTCCCACGCCATCTCCTCCCCGAACTCGCCCGCCACAAGACTTCGACTGGCCACGCCCTCGTCCGCAGACGCCTAACCCGACGCATCGACTATCACTACGGGAATCTCTCATACGATAACCCCACACCGACATCGCTAATCGGTGTACCCTAGACGGATCCCCGATACATCTCCTCAAAGATAGATACGTGAAAACCGGATGCACCGCCTCCAGACGGACGGCAGATCCAACTCATAGCAACCTTGCTTACCTCGGGACAATCAAACGCCCAACGTACCTAGGGCCGAAGCTTCCTTCTTCCCGAATCTCATCACACCTTCACGGGTGACACCTTTAGAAAACCCAATCATGAACCTCAACTCAAGATGCCGACGACGATGATCTCGTGATATGACTTCCGCCGACTCGAGTCATTAATAGCCGCCTGATAAGCTTCACCTTATCCATCGCTCGCATCAACCGTCCCACTAGCCGCACTCGCCCACATCGAACCAACCTATAGGCGATCCGCACTTCCTCCCATACAAGGCCTCATAAGGCGCCATCCAATACCGGAGTGGTAGCTATTATTATACGCGAACTCAACTAGAGGCAAATGATCCTCCCAACTACCACCGGTCAATAACATGTGCTCGCAAAGATATCCTCAAGAGTCCGGATAGTGCGCCCGCTGGTCCGTCTGCTCAGGATGAAATGCGCACTGTGCTCACCGCCCCTAAACCTCTCCGAAGCGACTCTCTGCTAGCCAGAACCGCTCTCGCCCGATATGATCGTTAGGATCCACGCACCGACGATCTCTGATGTAAAGTCCGCATAATCTCACCAAAAGTCGCCCGACGGGAAGAAAGTGGCTGATTTCACACCGCCGACGATAACCCATATAGAATCACGTCTCTCCGGAAAGTAGGTAATCCCGCGATACGGTCCATGTTGATTACCTCCCACTTCCGTGCTCGGGATCTCAATCGCTCAGAATAAACCACCAGCCTCGTGCTCTACCTTCACCGCCGACAACACGCACCGAGCTACGAACTCGCAACGCCTCTTCAAGCCATCCCACCAATACACGATCTAAGCGTCGTGGTACATCTTCGTCGACTTGACGGATAGAGTAACGCGCTACGCGTGCTTCCCAAGAACTCCGCCGCCAAGTCCTCAAACATCCGAACACACGCTTCCTCAAACCTTAGCACCCCATCAAAGGCTACCAAAAGCGACCCTTGCCTCACGTAAGAGTCAGATCACGATATCGAATCAAAGCCGATCTCTAATCGTTGCTTCTTCACCTCATCGACGACGGAAGACTCGCAACCTCACGAACTCTAACCCCACCGCTATCGTAATCAATCAAACGGACACCAAGGCTCGCTAATCGATGCAAATCACGAACCATGTCCTCCTCTCTAGCCGCACATCCGATAGCTCCCATCGACCTACGACTAAGAGCATCTCGCCACAACATCGCCTTCCCGTGGTACAGATATCAACATCGTAATCCTTAAGCAACTCTAACCACCATCTCGCCGAAGTTCACTCCTCTCGTCAAGATATACCTGAGGCTCTTGGTCTCAGATAAATATCCACGTGAACCCCATACAAATAAGGCTCTCCAGATCTTCAAAGCGTGAATCACTACCGCTAACTCCAAATCACGCGGGTAGCCTCGTGTTTCTTCACCGCCGGACGATATGCTATAACCCCGCCATGCCGCATCAACACACATCCCAACCCGATGCCCGACGATCACAATACACGCATAACCATCCGACCTCCGGAAGAGTAAGAACGGGCGGCTGCCATTTCTTTCAAAGAATCGAAACCCCGCCACAAACATCACCCATCAAACTCGCCGCTTTCCGAGTCACTTAGTCAACGGTTCGTAGATACAAACTTCTACGAACCGATAATATCCTCGCAAGGCCCGTAAAATAACCTCTCGTCGGAGTAAGAGGTTCAGGCCAAGTCCTCGATCGCTTCGATTCGCCGATCAACTCGAATGCCATCCGCCCCGGCTAATATGCCCAAGAAACGCCATCAAGTCAACCAAAACTCACATTTGGAAAACTTGGCGCATAACCGGTCCCGAGAATCACAAGATAGCCTCGTTGTTCGCATGCTCCTCGCCTGAGCGATAATAAACCAAGATATCATCACGAACACTATCACAAACGTGTCCAAAAATGGTTTGAACACTCGTCATCAAATCCATGAATACCACGAGCATCGTCAACCCAAAAGACATGACCAACTCATAATGCCCGCATCGTCCGAATGCAAATTCTGTGGACATCCACCTCCGACTCGCACTGATGATAGCCCGATCGCAGATCAATCTGAGAAACATCTCGCACTCGCAACCGGTCGAACAAATCATCAATCTCGGGAAGCGGTATTCGTTTAATGGTCACCTTGTTCACCGTCAGATCAACACACATGCGCAGCTGCCCGCCCTTCTTCTTCACGAACAATACCGCGCTTCTGCGGAGAAACACTAGGCCCGACGAAGCCCTTCTCCAAAGAAATCTCTAAGCCGATCTCTTCAACTCTCTCAACTCGCAAAGCCATTCTCGTATGGCGAACGGAAATAAAGCCGAGTTGTCCGCAATATGTCAATACAAAACTCAATCTCCTCTCGTGAGGGATACCCGAGGTCATCCGAAACACGCCCTGGGAACTCACGACCATCGAATCGATCAAAATCTGGTACCGCAGCCTTCAGATCAAACACCCGAACGAGATGGTAGATATACCCTTCTCGCACTATCTTCCTAATTTCGAGGTAGAAATAAACCTACCCTCGGCGATACCGCGTTCTCCCACTCAACAACCGGCCTCGAAACTGAACCGCATTACTTTCTCTTCAGCCTACATTGGCGAGCAAGAAGCTAGCCAATCCATCCCCATAATCACGCCGGTCAATCATCTCCAACTCTATCAAGCCCGCCAGGTCCGACGATCAGAACGGTCACAGGACAAGCTCTATATACCCGCCGAGCTACCACCGAATCACCCATCGCGTAGCTACTCGAAGCGGTCCATGGACTCGTGCTCTATCCCTATCCTACTAGCAACAAGGGGGATATATAGATGAGTAGAACCCGATCTATCAAAGCATATACATCAAACCTGAACCGATATGTACCGTGATTTACATCGCGAGGCCTCCCGATCCCGCTTACCGGACAAAGCATAAACGCGGCTCGAGGACCGCCAGAATCGGGACCCTGAGCC